>PNEQ01050471.1:7453-21976 GCA_003012365.1 Medauroidea extradentata
TCAACGACGCGAACACAACTTCACTCTTAGTTTATCTATACAACATTTACTATGTAAATTTCCGTTATATATATATATATATATATATATATATTACTAAATTTCTAGTTTGTAATGTTACTTTTACTATATATACTTAATTAGATAACGTAGAACATAAAATACTATTTTTACAAGCGCCCTTCTTGTCTATAAGCCTAATAGTTTACAGGATTCGTTGTAGTTCCATTTAAAACTTTATACATATATTTATATATATAATAATAAACTAAATAATATTGTAGATTCAATCGCAACACATATGTAACTGAAAATAAGATTTTTGATATAATTCAGTCATAGTTGCATTTCCAAAAATTTACGTCTCTATTTTTCAGATCTAAAACAACATGCCACAGTAGTACAAAACTATTCGTAAAGGTTTATACTTTATATTTTCACATAGCATATTTGCTCAATTGGCAGGATAACAATGAATACAGTGACATGATTTACAAACTAATGCTTTTATTTGGCTCTAGACATATAAAGGTCTGAATTTAAATAGAAATATAATTCATGACATACTTTTATATATTTTTATTGTTTCTTTAAACATAAAATGTTGTTTAGCAGTTTGAGATGAACTTTTTGCAACGTAAGATGTAAATGTTAAAAATAAGTAGCCAACGAACAGTAATAAACCGCAAGACACCGGAAAAAAGAATGAATCCAACAAATGTACATATGTATTTTACAGTAGTTTAGTTCACAAATACTAATTCGACAAATTATATTTTAAAAACAGTTATTCATTTACGTACTTCTATTTAACTAATGCTGTGTACCAAACATTTCAATTTTTTTTATAGTTTAATTTGGTCACCCGCAATGTAAGCTAAAATTACACATTATTTTGTAATATCACAAAAATTAATATTGAATAATTTGAAATTATGGTTTACAGAATTTTTTTATCCTTCACTGATATCATGTAGAAAATTTTGTAATTATTTTATTCTATTTATAAATCAATATCTTAAAATAGAGCATCAAACCGAATCACTTTTTTACAGTTGAAGAGAGAATAAAACCAATTTAATTTTTAAAATATATATAATTTTTACAACATGCAGTTATTTTACTTACAGTTTAACACAATCTCATCACTTAAAGAATATTGTTTATGAAATTGTAACTAAGACTTAGTTTTCTTTTTTCGCAGAAGCGGTGCGATGCATATTGCATTTTATTTACAATTTTGTTTAAGTCCACTACAGCATAGAACCTCAATTATATCCCAAATGAATAAATAACAAAAAAAAATTGAACCGACACCTAGATTAGAACTTCCATCCTTTACATTACCAAGTTCGTCCCTTAAATAGCTATTTGTGATCTGCCGCAACTGTCACATGAATTTTTAAGACAATAAACAGCAATCGTATAATAAACTACACTTATCTGTTTACCGTTATATAAGTACAAAGTATATGTTTCATGTAGCCATGAAATTACTGTGTTTCGAACAATATTGTTTCATGGACATACCCTTATTCGAAAACACATATTTTGATCACTTATTGTTAGGGAAAGGAATAATTCGCGAGTTCAGTGAACGGCGTGTTATAATCCACTGTCCTATGCATACTCGAGCCCGTCTATTAGTTCACTGTGTGTTGTTACAGAGAGTAGCAGCTAGTGGATAAATGGTCGGGGCTTGTGTATAAACAGGAAAATGGATTCCTACACGCATGTCGTTGAACTCGCTAAATATTCCTTTTCCTACTTGTTGTTACGAACTTTTTACATTATTTTTATATAAAGATCTTTACGAACGTTAACTTTTATTTTTAATTATTGCCTCTGAAGCGCCAGTTCATAGTAAAACACATGCCACAAATTTCTGGGAGAAGATACGTTTTGCCGAATTATCACAATGGATGAGAAACCTCTGCAGAGATGTCGTGGTTCTGGTGTTGTGTGGTGTACAAAGGAACTTTTTAATGGGCGTTTAAGTTAGTGTTCTCATTCTTGGGGGAACGAAAATGACTTAGTGTTAATGAGATCTTTATATTTACATGGTTTGTATTACTAACAAGGTTCACTGTAAACCTTAATAGGCTTTTGTATGTAACATTTTTCTCACAAGTATTTAGTTGATAACGGAAATTCCTACTTTGTGAGTATCCATCGCGATAACGTAGGTATAGAATAGAAATTACTATTCCCGCATTAACTGTATTGGGCGATAACTGTATTATTTACAGACATACAGTAAAAAGGAAAGAACTTCTAAATACAAATTTATATCCAACATGTTTACAGAGAGTATTTAAGTATAGATGTAAGATACCGTGTGTTATATTTACGAGGTACGCTACAGTAAATTAGTGGCACTTCTCCATACTGTTTTCCACAAATTTACGGAAATTTAGAGTTTGTTAGCTTGGCTTACTGGGCATAAAAGTAAGCATGTTATGTTTCAGATATTTAGTCATAGACTATAACTAACATGTTTAGTCGTATTGTAAGAAAAATTAACACTTGCACAGGGGGGGTGAAGAAAGATATGTATTTATTATCCTGACGCTATAGATCAGCGTGGCTACTGTCTGCACAGAGTAAGTGAAGGGCAGCTACAGTAAAAAAAAAAAATTTGTTCACACCGTTACATGATAGGCAGTGTGTTGTAATTTTTAGTGTATATTGACTTAAAACAAATCTGAAATTCATATCAGTAAACAAACTACTTGAAACCTCAATAATTCAGTTTAAAAACAAATTCATTAGCAGCAACTATTTGCGTTTACTGCTTCAGGATACACTTCGTATAAATCTTCAAACTAACGTTTTAGCAACAGAGTAGAGATGCATCGATCTGTCCGATTAGTAATAATGAATTTTGCATTAGTAACACGAAATACAAACGTATTTGCTATTACATACCAATAATTTGTAATAAGGCCATTTTTCTCGAATTACTTTCTTTATAAATTTACGTTCTTTTATTTGTAACAAACTGAAATTATTTACAATGTTAAATAAATTGAATGAAAGCTGTACTTTTAAATGTGATAACTGCCTCTTTTACAACTGCAGCCTCGATAATATTAGCATGAATACTTACATAACAAATAGTACAAAGTTAAAAAATATTATATTGGCATTTCAATGAGTTATGATGCCTTTAAAAACCGCAATATTGACATAAGATGAATTAGCTTTCATGCATTTATTATCAATTGTTGAAAATGTGCCTTTAAGTAAATAAAAAAAAATATATTTCCAGTTATATGTAGACCTACGCCTGTTTTGTGCGAAAGTCAAAATTCTTAAATTAATTTTTAAAAAATTGTAGAATTCAAACTCTATCTTTAGTGAAATTAAGGATGCTGCATTAATGTTATATTCAGTATTTGATTTTGTAAATTTATTTATGTACTTAACCCTATAATCAGTTATTGAAAGTTGAATACGTTATAATAAATACAAAATGCAGAGATAAAATTAATGTCTTAAATACTATGAGGACAAACCAAGGAATAATTCGTAGTCAGGTCGTTGAGCTAGACGGCGCGGCGCCGCGCGCCAGAGATATTGTCTTCAACCTGCCGCCAAAACAACAGCGATTCGCGGAACTCGTCAAGAGGGGCATAAATGTTAATTTTATACTATCATTTTCGTTTCGTCCACTGATACCCCCCATCTATCTCGTAAAACAAAAAAGGTTCTCGCTTACTATATTTTACCCTGCATTTCCCGGTCAAAAATTTTCATGCCATTGTTAAACTTTTTTTTTACATAGTAAATAACTGTCGTAAAGAAAATTAATGAATAGCGTCATTGACAAGATAGTTCAATTATACTCTGTAATTTTTTTAAAGTCGATTGACCGAATAGTTTTCGATTGGTGATGAGATAGGTTTCTGTGATTTTTCGGGCGCGCGAGCATCACTTCGCTAGCGCAGCTGCGAAAGACCCAAAATGGCGGACGATTATACCTAGTCTTTATAGAGCCCTATTCATAGACACTACGTCACTGCGCTTCTCACTACAGCATCTTGCCGAAGTAAAGATATAAGAATTCTGTAGCTATGGTTAGTTAGGGTATTTCTTAAACATGAGAGCACTAAGCTCAAATCTTGCTCCCACTAACTGCCTTATCGGCTCTGCGCACAGGACTTTCAACAGGCGCGACGTCTTCCCATCGAAGATTTGTATATATTTGTACGCTTTAACTGTATTTGTATCTAGTTGCGATTATACCTTTTTTTATGAAGCTTCTTATCGCGAAGTAAACGTGTAGCCTGAATTTTCGAATAGAACACACACACTTCAAACTTTGAAGATTAAAATTCAGCATGTGTGTTAGAAACATGATTTTCGGACGCTTCCCAATTATTAAGAATTGCATTTATAGACTGCCGTATCTGAAATATTAGCCTATTCTCAACTACCAATTACTGTTAACATGAAAACATATTTTTACTGTTGTAATACTCGCATTATGCACTACAGAAATATTATTCATAAAAGTTGTTCTTCAATAAGTAGGCCTACGTATTTTTTAATTCAAAGCGCAATTATTAAAAACTGCAAAAGTTAAGTAAAATTACTGATAGAAAGAAATGAGAAGTTGTTATATTACTTGCTGAAATCATAAATCTAAGATTTAAACTACTTTTGTTGATTGTAACTACCAGGCTTAAGTTAAATGTAATAAAATATCAAAAAAAAAAAAAATTGAGAGAAAATAAGTTTTAGTGTTACATCAGTGTGTAGCGTTGTCATTAATTTATGGGAGTTTAACATTAAACTAGGACATTTAACTATTACTTTTGTTCAAAGTTCACCAACCCAATCTAGCTTACCAACGCAATAGAGAAAAATTCGAAATAATATTAAATTATTTACAGCTTTGCACAGTGTCGTCTACGCATTGCCATGCGAAGATCGGAATAGTAAACAATGCAAGAGAAAGATGATTTGCAAATTGTAACAGCTACTTTTGTAGTGTAATGTTAAGTGTGGTGTAAACACGACGACGACTTAATGTGTCATGTGTGTGTTTACTCGTGTCGACGCAGCGTGAAGACGGGAAGGAGCGACAAACGCTTCGCACAACTGTTGGCTAGTTAGCAATTTTAAACAGCTTGTTTCTCGGGTATGTTCGTGCACATTCGGCGCTCATCGTGACCAGTCGGCGCATTGAACTCTTATTAGTACTGCATGTGTCTTGTTCGTCTTTGAAACACAGCTATAATAAGGTTAACAAATTCTTAGTAAAGAAACTCAAGGTCAAAGTTCTACAGTCATACAATTATTACTGAAAATAAAATAAAACAAAATTAAAACTAAATAAATGTATAATTAACAATGATCAGTTAACTTGTTTTTTTTTCTTTACAGTATGAGCCTGATGGTAACAGAATAGGCTACAGATTTCTTTATCGATTTTGATAGCATAAATGTTGGGCTGTACCTTACATATATTAATGGATATATGCTGCATTCGTTTGTAAGTTGTATTTAAGAGATCTCCTCCCCGCCTATGCTTGAAATGCGTTACAGCGAGCTGGGCGTATCCCTTATTTGGAGAAACTACTAAACGTCCATTACAGTTGTATGTCCACGGGGAAAACATACAAAATAAACTTATTTTACAGACTGACGTATGTGGGAAAGCACCAACCCGATTAAAGGCTTGTTCCCGAGTTTTTTTTCAGACTGGTGCCAATAACTCAAATATTTTTAAACCAAAAGTTTTGAAAAAATTTGAGTCAATGTGCAATCACACGATGGACAATACTGTGGACGCGTTTTTTAAAATAATGAACCATTCGCCAGCAAAAAAATAATTTCCTTCATTTTTGCTTATTTTCACGACGAAAAACGTGGTACTTTGGGTAACGAAATCTAAAAAACCGTTCAGTATAATTCTACAAAAAAATTCAACTACAAATTATAACGTATAGGCTAAGTTTCAAAACTGTGCAGCGAAATTTTGATATGAGTATTAGGTAGCAATAAAAAAAATATTTTCGAAATCACTGCAAAACTCCGTAACAAGGCCTTAAAGGGGCCGCGGTTAGCGTATTGACAAGAGCACTCGTCTTCCGCCAAATCGATCCGGGTTCGATTCATGGCGAGGTCTGTCCCCAGATGTTTGCATGTTGGAATCGTGCCAGACGATGCCACTGGTGGGCGGGTTTTCTCGGGGATCGCCAGTTTCCTCCGCCCATTCATTCAGGCGCTGCTCTATACTCACGTCATGTCACCCCTAATCAGTGCTTAAGACCTAGATGTTCAGTGCTGAGCAAAATCTATTCAATAATCCCCAACCCGATTAGAAAAATACAAAGTTAGAAATATGCGTTGGATTTTGAACATTACTTCCCAAATAAAATAAAATTGTCACCTGTTAAAGTCCTATAGGAATAAGTAATAAAAATAAAATAATAGTAGTCAAGCAGTACACGAAAGTTGAATGGCTTGCAAGTAGATATGACACTGCATTACCAATGCCGGCCAGCAGTACACTCAGCGTTCCATCGATTTGTGTCGTACAGATATTTAAACGCAGCATATTTGTGGACATACTTTAAGAAGCAAAAATTAACTTGTACAAGCAACACAAAGTGCATTTTAATATGAAATAACTTTGCAGCAATACCGCATTAAGGGTGTTCAAGTGCGTTAAAGTCACAATTTTATATTTATACGAAATAGTGTTAGTTTTATAGACGATATTTGTGAGTACAGTTTACTCTTACGAAACAATTTTAACTCGCATAGTTTTCTCATAACGGTGCGTCAAAGTCATAATTTGCATGTTCTGCTGCCATGCAAATAGTGAAAACCGATTGACTTGCGTTAATGAAATAATTCACAGTGAATTAACATGCCACGGACTAAGCAATGAAACATTTTTAAAAAATCTCTTGAACTATTTTTGTATTTTAAAAAATTGCTGAATTTTCAACTTTTTTCTTGTACTTTTGCGATTTTTAAAACATTAAAAAATTACGTTATGGTCTTTAAATTACGTTATTGCATAGCTCATGTGAAGTAATATCACCGTGAATTATTTTATTCGAGTAGGTCAGTTGGTTTTCACTATTTGCATGGTAGCAGAACAAGCAAATTTTGACTTTGTCGCACGGTTATGAGAAAACTGTGAAAGCTAAAATTGTTTTGTAAGAGGAAACTGTACTCACAAGTATCGTCTGCAAAACTAACACTATTTCAAATAAATATAAAATTATAATTTTATCGCATTTGAACAACTTTAAACAATACGTATATGTAATTTTTACACACTCAGAAATGTCGCGGGTCCAACGACCTGCCGACTGGGCTCGATAGTCCTGTATACACTATGTCCTCAGATACTAGTATATTGCCTGCTGCTCCAGCGAGTGGTCAGTTGTACATGTGACAAGATAGCTCAGGAGTCAGTGAGTGTATTCATGCAGGTATGTCGTTGGTTTACTGTCCTCAGTGGCCCATCCATGAAAGTGTTAGACGTGTACAGGGTTTTGTTACCTAATGTCTCCGCAAATGAATTCGCGAAATTCCCGGGTCTCTAGTCATATCTAAAATAATACAGCACAAAGCGCGTTTTAATGCTAAAAGTACTGCTAAACACATTTGCGCAAAGAAACGAGTAAGATTATCGGACTGGACATATTTTGGTCAGCCCTGAGGACTGGTGAGGATGAACGGAGGTGAGTAAGGAACGGCGGCGGAATTAGAAGGCTGGGGTAAATGGGAGAGTGCCGAGAAAACCCACCGGCAAATGGCAACGTCCAGCACATATTCCAACACGCGAGATCAGGCAATATTCCTTCAATACCTTCTTTCGTCAGCTCCATCCTCTGTAAGTTGTTTCTATGAATAGGACATGCGAACGCTTTAAAAAATGTTCGTTTACATTTGATTTGTACAGTAATGACAAAGAAGTACAGAATCATCCCTAACCCACACAAGTCCTTGAATGATAGTTATTATGCTCGGTGGTCACTCGCACTTACAGTGGCGGCTCCACAGGGAGGGCCCAGGGGCCATGGCCCTCCCTGTTTGTTCTGAAGGGCGGAATTTTCTGGTTGAAAGATAAAAAGAAAAAACATATTTCAACGTTTTAATATTGACTATTGTAACTTGCAGCTTACATCACATGACGCCTGTAAAAAAGAGAAGCTTTCTGCAAGAATGAGAATGTGTCATAACATGGGATTCCCCTTCCGACCTGAAGACTATGATAATATTATTTTGACATAAATTTATTTCCTTACAGTGTGCACATAACAGCTTTTAAAAACATATTGTAACAAAACTCTACCACCCCCACCCACAGACACAAGTATTGGATTATTTGGAATAAATATAGTTACTCAATATTATGTCTAAAATTACTAGCTCGGGAATAATCTCGCTCTTCCTCTGTAACTTTTCATGGCCATCTCTGTGAGCTAATATCTTTCAGCTATTTAAAAAAATGTCCAAGTGATATTACAAAATTGTTGCAGTTTGTTAACTTGCACAGCAAGATGCAGGTGGCTAAATAGTAGCAAGGTCCTTCAAGAATTTGTGTCCCTCTCCCAATCGACCACTCGTAAATGAAAGTACTAATGTGTATCTTACGATTTCCTTCTGATATTCAAAAATATTTTATGATGTTATTGTAAAATTGTTCATACAACCCACTTTCCTCATAGCAAAATATATTTTCAGTCAGTGATATATTGTGCTCTGAGGCACGAAAAATGCTTGAAAAGCTTCAATTTGCATCTTGAAATCCAAATTTTTCCGGGGGAGGATCCCTGGACCCCCCCCCACTCTAAAGAGGGTCATGGCTTACAGTTGGGGCACAAAAATATACTAGGCCCCTCCTATTAACTCAACCTGGAGCCGCCACAGCACAAGTTCACTAATAGTCGAGGAAATCAAAGCGCTAACCTTCTTGCACAATAAAGATGCCTCTAGGCTAGAACATGTCACGTAAGATAGATGTTTGTCTCATGGGGCGTACAGGTACAGTGGCGTCCAGACAGCTAGTCTTCGCGGGACGAAAATTGACCCTAGAGAGCGGGTATTTGATGACCTACAACTCCCTTTTTTTTTCGTTACAAGGACTTCCTACTCTCGCTCCTCCTCGCTGAGTAAAGCGAGTGCGGCTGTCACAAGGTCACCGACATTCGCTAGCTCCTGCTTCGGCAAGTCGACATCTGATATTCTTCTTGAAGACTCACCTGCATGCCAGTGAACCAGTGCATTTTTTAGGTCCCTAAATTATTTTTAACATTTTTGTTTCAACTCTTTATGAGCACATCCGCAGCTCTGCTTCATGGTCTATGATTGGCTGTCCTTAACTCTCAATGTCTTGGGGATCTACCCGCAAATCACAGACGTGTAGTGTCGCAGTAACCTTATTCTCATTGGCACAGCCAAATGAGCCACATGTCTGTACAAATACTCTCTGCCAATAACCACGAAGCACAGGTGCAGATGTGAGCGTTATGTACTGATTCAAAATGTTGCATAATTTTATCACCAGATATAATTATAATTATCGACAAGACTGTCTTCTAAAGTGCTCGTTTAACCATGAACAGATTATGTAAGAAATTCCGTCTGCAAAAGGCCAGTTGCATCCTTTGTGGGCAGAATTAGACGAAATTTCGTCAAGCACTAACACGAAAATTAAAACTGCTCTATAATAAATACACATGCACCTACGAATGCATTGATGATTCGCATTAAAAGCTAATTTAATTGAGTACGTTTTAAAACAAGTATTTCCAACATTTTCTAATTCTAGAAAATTTAAATGGATTAATAGCATGACGCATGTAAAACAGCATATGCGTACAAACAACTGCTTGTTTGGTACTACATTGTTACACAGTACGACAATGAACTAAACACGAAAAAAAAAATTATTATGAAACGTTTCCAAATGTACCATTTTTACAAACTCTTGAATCATTTTGAAGTAATGGCAAAATCGTCTTCTGGGGCCTTGTTTGGACTGACATGTGAACAGATGATCGGGGAGTGGTATGTTATTGTGGTTTGTGGGCTAACGCGAGAGTTCCATTTATTTACTTTTTGTTGGTTCTTTTGTAAAGATATAGATAAAACCGCCTGTGTTCAGTTTTCCAAGAAGCGGATCTGTAAACAAGACTGACACCAATCCGGTTTTCCCAGCGTGTGTCCTGGAAGAGAAGAAGGACAAAAGAACCACTTATTGAGAGGCATGGTAATAATTTTCGATTGTCATTAACGACGCAATGTTAGAACAAAAATTCTGAAACACTATTTTCAACCTCTGCTTGGAAATGTATCAAATGCATCAACGATATATCCGTATAAAACATAAAAATCAATAATTGTATTTGTAAGTTAAATTAGTTTCGATGTGCCCATTTGTAGATTTATAGATAACAACGATTTTTAATTATTTTGAATATGGAGGATTTTGGGGCGTGGGCATGTATCTCTTCACCACTTCCACGAGAATACGCGTATGACTCTACTGTATCTTCTAGCTTTCTAATCAACATATCAACCAGTACTACATAGTTATATACCTAACACCTACCAAGCGTACAATCAGCACTTTGTTAACTTGCTTGTGAGTTTGCATTATCTTTGGTTTCTCCCATTTCCTTTGCGGTTACTGGTACCTGGTGCATGCGCCACGTGTTTACAGCAAAGGTAGAAACCAGAAGATTCGCGGGTTTATTTAAAAGCATGCAAAATTTTGAAACTCCTGTATACTGAGATACTTTGCCTGGGTTACTGTTAGAGATGATGGTGTATCGCGATAATGTTTTGTGCCAACATAGCCTTGAAAACACTGTGGTTTCTCGTAACATGTATGATTGGCTGTTATACGTCTGACACAAAGTAGCTGTCTGCAGACTAATAATAGGCGTCAAATATTACGATAGCGGGATTATCATTGGCTTATTCAAACTGGGTAACAGCTCTACGTACAAGCGAAAGCCAGTCATCTTGTCATAAGCTGAACGTCCGATGATACACAGCAAACAGTCTAGTTTTCCCGCGATAAACCATCATCTCTAGCTATTGTTTATGAACTGTGCCTTGCAGACTCTGGTCCAATAGACAACACACATTAGCCCGTTCAGCGTCTACGTTTTTTCATAATGTTTGGGGAAAATATTTAAGGTTTTTGAACACATTAAATTATAAATAAATATGTTTAGGCAATAAAACAATAGTAAAAAACCCTACAAAATAATTGTAATTAATTAATTTACTGATTTACAACCCGACATAATTTAGGCAAAAGCCTGAATAGTTAAACATTCTTACAGACCTACGCGCTACATTGGCACGTGTATAACTGACCAATCACTGGGTAATGTGTCCTGTAGGAAGATCTCCAACTAGTCAATTACCTATCGCTTTCATGAAGAACTTCAGAAACGATAACGGTGCTGTCTCCTTCTGTGTACTTTACTTTTTGTGGCGTGGTACAAATTAATCTTTAAGTCTCTTACTTGTTAAGAGGAATGGTGCATGCTAAGTATTTTATTTTTGAAGATGTGATAAAACGTACATGTAATTTTTTAACATAACTTAAGTTGAATAATGTGTTTCTAATTTTTGCAAACTATTTAATTTAAAATTACGCTCACTATAACACACCTGCATTTTTGTTTGGTAACTACAAAAAGGAACGCACCAATTACTGTTGTACAAATATGTGGTTACAAAACTGGATACTAGTAATGTCTTGGAGTATATGAAATCAAATTTGACAAGTGAAGATCTGGACTAACTATAAAACAATTTGGTCAGAAAAACGAAAAAATTCGTTGCAAAACATCCTTTTACTTTAGTCTATCGCTGATAAGTCAAATCAGTGATATAAATAGCTCAAGTTAATAAAAGTTGTTATTTTCGTTCTACAACTCATTCATTATATGACATAAAACACGTGTTGTGTAGCGGGTCTTCTGAAAGTGTGTGTGAATCTCCAAAACCCTCACAAATGCCTCGTAAATACAGTTGCAGCTACCAATGTTGTTGTCATGACACGTTGATTTTAAGCAGGTAATCAAAGTGATCAGTCCAAAAGACACCATGTACAGTTTGACAATTTTGCTGTTTTCAGCATGTCCTTAATCAGCATATAAAAAACCAACAAATACACCGCCAAGTATTATGGCCAAAAACGCCATCGTTTTAAAATAATCCACGAAATTTTTTTCTTGAGGACTTCACGCATTACGCTTGATATATTGAAGACCACAAAAGCTAACTTATCCTCTATTATTACAAGGCACTACAATGAACTAGAAGCTTATATCTTGAAATCACTCCAGGTATACTCCATTCCCTATAAGTTTGGTAAAGTTTTACCGCTACTTATGGGGAATAATTTTTTATATTTTGTGATTTGTGGCGCAATGGAAGACATTTGTAGTTCTAAACTGAGCCGGTAATGTCCATTTCTTCATTTCTACAGCTTTGCGCCACAAATCACCAAATATTAAAAATTATTGTCCATAAGTAGCTATCAGATTTTACCACACTTACATGAACAACCTCAGTCAAAACTTATTTGTAGGGACGTGAAAAATTCGCGTTTTCTTTTACGCACACACAATCATTCCAGCAACTGTCAATTCGAGTCACTTTCGCAATTGGCTGTTGACTTATTTGACATCCGCTGGAAGTCTCTGAGCCAATAATATGAATATACCTTAACGGGCCCTATACCACAGTGTCAGCTAGCAGCTACTTAACAGCTTGTGTTTGCCTCAGCACACAATGTACACCCAAGCCCAATATATTAGTTCATTGCTTCCAGTTCCAGTGAGTATCACCTAACGACAAATGGTCGGGACTTGAGACTATACAGATTGTAACATGCAGGGCATTTAACTAACAAAATATTACTTGCCTTGCGTATGGACTAACGACTGTACGAGTAGGTAATATACACATAAATATATGCATACACACTCACACACATAGCTATAGTGACTTTCAACAAAAAAAATTGTTAGTAGTTACAGACTTTTTTTTAAGTAACTTACATTGGGACCTACGCCTTAATCCCAGCATATATTGTTTCTATATACATTTATTTTAAATAATAAAAACAATTATTGTCATGACAATCCATAGTTTCATGTAATGCATTAAAACAGCAACTTAGAATTTGTCGCCATGATCTACAGCTCTCTAAACCCTGCTGTAAATCCACACCTGTATTCAGAAAAATTAATTAAGGAAAAGACAACACTAACATTATGACACTCGACGCATTGTAACAGCAGCCAGGGACTAAGGCCGGTATTCCTAAACAAAAAGTTAGGTTCTACATAAGCACTACCATCTCAGGCGCCAGAAAAGCAACGACAGAGACCTTACTCGCTGAGCGTATTCCTAGACGTGTTTGCGCCGTGTCCCAAGATGGTGTCAGGTAAGTCACGGCTTATTATTCGCCGCCCCGCGCCAGACTAGAAACAAATGAAGGCATGATGAGCGCTGACGATTTACCGCGGCTATAACAAGAACACATTAAACTTTGTACTTTTTAAACGTATTATTTAGCATTTGAATTTGTTTACATAATAATTACAGTAACAGAGAGATAAAAATCACGGATTATAACGCTCACAATTAAAATATTGAATAACTATTTCTTGTTAAAAGTTAAAACAGTAGGTACAGTAGCCACGCGATCGCAGTGTTTCCGTTCATATTTTTGTGCTGATTATGACCTGAAATGTTATATTAGCATATTATTCGGACACGTGGAATTATATTCAAAACATAATCCTCAATTACTCTTAAAATATAATATATTATTACGCCGCAACTAAATACTAAAAACTAAGGTATTGTCACGGCAACAGTGGCACATAAATTAGGTCTCTCATCACCTCTAACGCACTAAACCGACAAGTTTTTTTTTTCCTTTTGTCACCGGCTATTACTTGATCATACTTCAAGCAATGGCTCTGTCATTTCATTGAACACACATCTCTAGCAAAGTGAATTTCATGCTTCAGTCGAAACTTTGTTTGTATCCAGTAATTTCATTTTGAAACAGTCTCTAATAACCTGGGTGTCGACGATACGTAAAGCTCACTTACCTTACCTTTTGTTTTTTAAATATATGAAATAAAAAGGTGTTTTCGACAATTTTCGAAGGCTTCAGAATAACACTGATACAGCGCGCGAGCTGTTTTAAAATATGTTGCCTGTCAACTGTCAACGTCTGAAATGTGCTTTTATTTACAATATGTTGATAGTAAATATCTCGCAGATGTTTAGTGGTTTCTAAAGAAACATGATTTTTTGTGATGCAAAATGTTTACTAATTACGATTTTTTTTGCATGATTAGGGCAATGTGGACAAATTAGAATGCCTATATTAATAATGTTTACACTGCGTTATTGTTATTTTATATGCATCAAAATGAAAAGCGAAGATGCATTAGTAAATTTTAATTGAGTATAAAGTGTTGTTATGAGCGTTAAAATTATCCCGGA
>PNEQ01050472.1:0-21877 GCA_003012365.1 Medauroidea extradentata
TTTGTTTAAAAGAGAAATTAAAAATTACCTAATTGCAAAGTGGCTAGAGGATAAGTAACTCATTTTCCAAACATATATCAAATACAAATACAAAAATACAAATATAAATGGAATATATTGTATAATGTCTAATCAATACATTATACTTATGGTAAAGCTTTTGTTTCTGTTATATTAGTGTAAGTGCTGATAAATGCTATAGAGTATCTGTGTAACTGCTCAATAATTTATGTGGATAAGACAAGGGTATGGACATATAACCACTCTAGGAACTCACAAATACTCATGTGGAAAAAGTGAAATGAAATAGACTACATAATGTCAGATGTGATGTGGTAAAGAATAGTGACTGGTACTCTGCTCAAATAACACAATATGTACTTGTATTTACAAGAGAATGTAAAATTGTGTGCTAACATAGCTTATGTGTATGTAAATTGTATAGTCTTAATTTATCTGTATAGGCCAAGTGAGAGTGCAATACCCAACTTCTGTCTTGGTATGGGCTATTGTATATATAATTTTTCATCGTACAGTTATATTCACATAAACAAAAATCTATGTAATATCCGCTGTAATGTAATTTAAAACTGTATATAGAGCCCCTGATATGAGCTATTAGCTCCTTGGGGTAGTTTTCAATAAAAAAAATAGTTTTTGTATTTTTAAATTTAAATAATGATAACTTAAGCACATAAAACTGAAGTTTAACTATTAAAGTATCTAATTTATACATGCTTAATTAGTAAAAAAGATGCAACAAGGTCACTGTCGTCGGAAAACAAAATCTTGCCCCCCCCCCCCCTTCTTGCTTTGGAAAAACCTGAAATGCCCCTGCTCCATTCACAAAAGAACCTAGTCCTAACTAGTAACAATATATTTGTTGAGTTGATAATTTATCTTGTTATGACTGATTGGCGCCACTGGCACTCTGGGGTTGTTTTAACATTGTAGATAACGTAGAACAACGAGTTGCGATTTAGTGTCAGTGCCACTAGGAGCACCGATAGTATAATGCTATATTGCACTGTTAAAACAACACTTCATTACTTGTGGTTGGATTTGGTTGCTTGGACATACTCCATTGTGAAATAAATGGCTGGCAAAGAAAACTAAAGATAATAGACAAGCACGAATAAGCATACAACCTTTTGACTAAAGCACACTCTGCTTATTTGTGTTTGTCTATAATCTTTAGTTTTCTTTGATTGACATTTACATCATAAAGCTTACCCTATACCTAGAAAGTACTTAGAGGCAGCGGAGGCTTATTTACACCATACGCTTGAGTGGGATATCATTCGAAGGGATGCTAGCCCTTATGCAAGTCCAGTGGTCTAAATAAGGAAGAAAATATGCAAGGCCGGTCCTAGGTGTAAGCGAAGTACGTGGTCGCGTAGGGCGCCGGACAAATTGGGGCGCCACAGCTACGGCCTCGACCTTCATAGACCCACATGCTGCAAAAAATTGTTTCAGTAAACAAAAAAAAAGATTAAATTATTAGTACAAGTAAAGGACTGGATTTAGCAATAATACTACGTTCTCAATCGTCGCTTTAAGAAATAAAAGAAGCCCAGCTTCATGCAACTTGATACAAAACAGACAATAATGCTTCCTCCGCACCTCCTGAACATATCAACCAGAATGACCTCCGTCCATGTCTCATGTGTCAGCGAGGCAAACTGGCATCTGCAGCATCATGTGTAAAAACGGAAATAAACTGACTTAATTGAAATGCCATGTCGATGGATTAGTAGGAGCCAGTCGTGTAGGTTACTTTTCTAAACCAGCAATATGCTGTACACTCGATATGGTGTAGTTAAACGTTTCCGGTTGGTACAGGTGAAGGCCTCACAGAAACTGTACTAAATGAGCTGTCTACACAGAACATTCCTTTAAATAACATGAGAGGCCAGGGATATGATAATGGTTCCAACATGAAAGGAAAGCATGCTGGAGTACAGAAAAGGATTCTTGATAAGAAATCTCGAGCATTTGTTGTGCCATGTGGAAACCATTCCCTCAATTTAGTGAATAACGATGCCGCTCTGTCTTGCCTATTGCAGTAGACTGTTTGAGCATTATTTAAGAACTCTTTAACTTTTTTAAATTTAACTCACAGATGGAGAATTTTGTTGAATCACATATCAACTCTTACAGTAAAACCTCTCTGCAGTACTCGGTGGGAGAGTAGGATTGAGGCATTTGACGCCAACCACCCTAGCCCGTTTGTCCCTACAGCGCCACCATCACTGTCAACAGTGCCCCCGCACACCCTACGTCAGCTGTGCACCCGACGACGTGTGCATGGATCATCAGCCAGGTAGGAACAGGAACACAACATCCGCATATCGGATCACGCCCACCCACGTGGCAAAATTTACCAAGAGGTAACTCATTAACAACACGACAAATGAGCAAACTAATTAGCACAAAAATTACAAGACATTCGTAGTATCACCGGCCATTGGTCGTTTAGTCGAACACTCTCTCCTCACGGAGAAATTAGCCATGAAAGTGACACGTAGGTTTTAGTCTGTAACTTGTCAGTGTAGCACACCAGCGTAATGATAAACATTCCAAACATTTCAGTTTTAATTACCCAACAGGGAATTGAAGTGGGGACGGTCAACGGGAAGGGACTCAAGAGATCTCCCGTAGTAATGTGGTTATTTTCAGCATACTCGCGCCAAAGACGTATAAGACAGTACTTTAATTTTTGTTGTCAGGTTTTTATGTTTCGAAAAGAGTTTGAGAAAAGGTTTTCTAGTGTGTGTTCTGTCGGCACCTCAAAACCAATTAAGTACCGACAAACGCAAGTGCTGTGTAATTGTTCCATTACTATCTTTACTACCAACTTTATCATCCACGAGTGTCCAAAATGGTCATCTATTCCCTGTGTTTCATCATAGTAAATTTTTATTAATTATTTCCATCAGTGTTGTGTATGTACTTTCATCTAAAACAATCTCAGGCTATTTTTAACTTTTTATTTGGCGAGTGGCGCGCACGAGGGAGATTCCCACGTGCTCGCCTTCTTGCAATTCAGTCTCGGTGTTGAGCTCGGTCGGGGCGCACGCGTGTCGCGTGCTCTGAGGTCTTCAGGGTTGTCTTACTGATTTTTAGCTGCAATAGACTCATTTAATACCGGAACCGTTTGCTATTCACCTCAGAGCCGTGCAGCCCTAGATCCCAACATAAATTTAACACGTAATGTAATATTTTCCACTTTAATAAGTTGTGTGTAGTGAATAAGGTCAAGTTAACCTAGTCAAGTGTATCCTGTGTGTGTCCGCCAGGGAACCTCAATGTGTACGGGGCAATCTGCGGCGCACCTGTGCAACTTAAATCGTGTTACGTAAGTAAATAAGAAATTGAACCTGGGTCTCGACCACATTCTTGTAAAAGTGTTTACCTCACTAGGCCTTTAAGAGGGATCTGCGTTGAGCGTCTAACCTGGCTCTGACAAGGTTAGGATTCCATGCATACACACACCAAGTGAATACCCTGTGTCTTGACATGTACGCATACGTTACTGTGCCCCTACGGCTGACGGCCGAACGACCCCCTCTCATGCTCTCCGCCCGGTAAATCCCGGGGAAGCTGGCGCCCATGGCAACACCACTCACCAATAGCACACGGCAACACGTCACATTGTTACCTCTAATACCATACTGAGGAAATATATTATGCAGTGTATGAAGCCTCTGAAGACCAGAAACTTGATGCATTTGGGAGAAACACTGCTTTAGGAATCGAAAAATAAATTGCAGAAAAAGTTTTTGTGGTGTTTAGTAACTTGGCATAAAATCCTAGTAAAAATAAACGATGTGAGCAAGGTATTGCAAAAGGTCACAACTGATCTGCAATACTCAACGGATTTCGTCAAAAGTGTAGAAAGATTTCTAGAACAAATGAGATCTGATGAAGGTTTCAATAATGTAATCACAAATGCAAAAGAACTGGCAGAAAAACTTGGTGTTGTTGCTGACTTTGAAAAAGGAATCCAAGTCTGTCCAAGGAATACAAAGAAGTAATTATCCTACGAGAATGAAGACGAACATATTCAGGCTGGGATGACATCGTTGAAAGTTAATTTCTTCTTTGTTGTGCTTGAAACAATAATATCCTCGCTTAAAGTGAGGTTTGAACTTACGGAAAATCACAGAAATAGTTTAAAATTTCGTTATGATATTGGAAATCTGCAGACATGGGACAGAAAGGAATTGAAGGATGCTTGTACGTATCTTCAATGTGTTCTAAGCGATGGTGAAGGATGTGATATAAATGGGGTTGAACTGTTTGACTAGCTGCAAATTTGCATCAATGGTGATTTCTGAAAGCTCTCCAGTTAAAGCCTTGTCGTTCATAACCAAAAATTGTTATACTGACACTTTCCCAAACGTTTCTATTGTGTTGAGAACTCTCCTGACACTCCCAATTTCGGTGGCCATTGGAAAAGAAGTTTTCCAAGGTGAAACTGATAAAAACTTATTTGCGATCAACTCTGTCTCAAGAGCGTTTGGGTGGGCTAGCAACAATGACCATTGAAAACGACTCGCTTAATGTAATGGACACAGATAGCATACTCAAGGGATTCGCAAAAATAAAAGCAAGAAAATTCTCTTTTTAATGACTTATGTTTTTCAATTGTTGTCTTACTTACGTGTTATCTGATTGTGATTGTGTTAATGTACATTCCATTATTATAGATAAGCATGTATTTAGATTTATGTAGACCCATATTAATACAAGTTTGTAAAATATTTCATCAAGTAGCATTTATTTTTAAAAAGTATAGTATGTATAAATAAATTTACTTATAACTATAACACTGACATGTAAGCCAAAATACTCCAAAAACTCCGATTCTGTTTCTGAACCATTATTTTTAATTTTACCAAGGGGGGGGGGGAGGAGGCGCTAAAATAATGTTTGCTTACACTTGTAAATTGTCTAGGACCGGCCCTGAAAGTATGATCTGTGTGTTTGTGTTTAGATGCAAGATCGCTAAACAAGGTCACATTTAAAGGTGGGGAAGGACCCACACAGACTTGTCACATACTTAGGTTGTATCATGGTATCAAATTTTTGACAATGCTAGATATCACCTGCGCATACTGGCAGTGTGCCTGTCTAGAAATATACGTAACGAGCAAGGTGATGGGCAAGTGGTGTAGAAGTGTTCGGTGGTTGGGCGCCACCTGGACATGAGCCGGCCCAGGTCGGTAGAGCAGAGCTCAGGGGGCCGATTAAATATCACCACATGCGTTTTGCACCGACGCAGCGCAATTCAAGGAAATCTGCTCTGCACCTGCACCTCGAGTCGTAGTTGGAATTAAATATACTCGAAAACACAAGATGCAAGGGGCGGAGTCTATTTTGGCTCGGCGCAACTGCCTCCCCTCTCCATATTACACAAGCCAATCAGAAAGTTTGTAACATCATTCTCACTGCCACTTGAACGGCAAAAGCTGTCTGCACACCCGCATGCTTACATGCAGATATAGCTTCCATGTAGCAGTGAACATTTCTCGTGCTAAAAGTAATGTTTTGGTTTTGGTTAAATTTTTCGTAACCTCAAATTTTGTAGCCTTCTCGTGATTAAACAGGGATGTAAGAAGTATAGGTTCATATCAAATTATGAAGGAAAATTGTTACAAAGTTTTCATTACAAGTGTATATGTCGTAGTTGTGTTTTGAAATGTGAAAGTAAATTTCCATAATGTCGTGGTTTGGTTCTTTCAGTGTAGTGGATGCGTGTGTTCATTTTTGTGTTCGTGAATAATTAAGTGATTTATTTATGGAAAGCAGCATTTTTGTAACACAATGAGATCAAGTCTAGTCGGGCGACGGTAAAGTGTGCTGCAGGCGAGCACTTTGTAACATATGACCAAATTCAAGCCCCGTTATACTATTTATTTTATCACGTCAGATGTGTTCATTATAGTTTTATTTTACGAGTATTCTATTTTGCTGAGTTTTATCTGTTTAATGTATTTTATTTTTGTGATGGCTGACATAGGTTAACGCTTTTTGTTTAGTGCAATAAGAGTACGAAGAGAAAGACTTAGTTCAGAAAGCGCAGTTTAAAGTAATTTCTCTATTAATTACCGAGTGCCGATATGCTAGTGCTTTGGATGTGGCTCGAGGCACGACAATGCTAGTTTTGAAAGAACTTTGAAGGGTAGCATTTTGATTGGGTGAAGAGACTGATGTTTCCGTTTTGTATGTATTATACAAGGAGGCGACTATAGGAAAGAGAGTCACTCGATGTGCGTGCTCTCGTTTTAGGATTTTAATTAGCTGCGAGATATATATTGTGCATCAGGCCGCCTGATAAGGCGAATACGTATCGGAACTGCAGTTTGCTGTGAAAGAAGAGGGCCTGACAGTATTAATTTGTGGATATTTAGCAGATTTGTACTGCCGCGTCTGAACGTATGGTGCGTATATAGACTTTATTTCGCCGGAACCGGTCAGCCCGTGAGCTGATATAGGGAACAGGACACGGAGAAAACACTCTCCTCGCAGGTCTACGAAAGCTTCCAGGCGGCGCAGAACTTCCCTCACTGACATGAAGAATAAAGCTAAGTCTCGCCAGCCTTGTCTCGTAGCAGGAGCCTGACCGTAATTGACAATGCCATCTTCCGATTTTTATGCAGTCTGTTAGCGTGTAACTCTCTGGAAGTAATTCGCCCGACGGGCATCTCTGAGTTAAAGAATTCATGTTAAAATCCAAGATTTAGCCTTGGCACAATTACTAATAATAATTTCATCTTTTCTGATTGACATAATAAAATTTAGATATGTTCTGCTACACTCATATTGTATTATCAATGTGGTCTACTTAATTTGGTTTCTGAAGGATCTAGATGTTTTTATTCTTCAATACAAGGAGTCAACCAATATTTATATTTATATTACTGTACTTGAGTCTTACTAATACCACATCTTGTTCAGCCATCTTATGTGTGTCATTTTCGTTACAAGCAAAGTACGATATAAATTACTTTAAAATTAATTGGGCTGTAGTTTCTTTCAGTAGTATTGGAGTATATTTTATGTGGTTCTGCATGCAAGTATTTCTAGGTTCACCAGCGAACGCTTCCAGAACTTTTGTTGGTAAGACATACACTGGTGTTCCCCGCATACACATACCGGATCCTACTTTAGATGAGCAGTGCAAATGTAACTTCAAAATTAACCCTGAGATACATAACCTTTATTATTTAATCACTGAGATACATCATGTCACTATTGACATCAGTTAATCCACTTTTGCACCAAATAGTTTTCATCCATAGCTCCACCGGATTTCCTTGCGGGTGTCTAACAACTGCAGATGTAGGTGTACAACCAATCTCCTTTACACCTTCTTGCCACGTCTTCCCAGTAAATTGCGTTCCCCTGTCCAACAGGACGTATTTTGGTTTATTAGTCTCTTCAACAAACAACTTTAACTTTTCCATCAATGTTCTCGTGGTGGCTTGTCAACTGCACACAATTTAGTAATTTTAGAAAATACATCCATAATAACAAAAACATATGTGACTCCAGCCTTTGACCTTGGCAATGGTCTAAACAAATCAACTCATATTTTGTCCGATTGGTACTTAAGTACTATCGCCTGTGCTTCTCCGACCAAATTTTTCTGCGAATGTTTACATCGTTGACACAAGTCACATGTACGCACCAACTAACTAATACTAGTTGCATGTTCTTCCAGTAAAATTGTCTGCATATCACTTCGTAGGTTTTTTCTACCCCTACATATCCTAGCATTTCGTGCGTGCCCTGGATCAGCGGTTTTTCAATTTCTTCCGGTATTACTGTTTTCCACTCGTGCTCTGTCCGAGTCTTAGGCTGGTTGTGGAAAAATAGTACATCTTCATCCGAGATACAATACAAACGATTTAGCTTGTCTTCTGGCGATACTTGCGCTAATCTCTCTCTTACACGACAGCAAAACAGGTCACTCTTCTGTTTCTCTGGTAGGCATTCAAAACTTCGGTGCCAGGGTATAGCGGTGTCAAACTTCCTCTGAACTGCGGCTATGGGTAATTCCCACGGCACTTTCGGTGCACAGTTTAGTTCTCCATCAAGTGCACGACTTAGGCAGTCAGCTACTATATTATCTGACCCATTGATATGCCAAATTTCCAGGTCGAACTCTTGTACTAATAGTGACCATCTGGTTAAGCGGCTACTAAAAATCTTGCTTGATCTTAAACTCAGCAATGCCTTGTGGTCTGTTAACAGCACTATCTTCTCGCCTAGCAGCAAACTGCGAGACTTTTGTAAGGCCCATACAATGCCTAACATCTCTTTCTCGGTATTAGTGTAGTTCTTCTCCGCATTACCTAGGGTTCTGCTAGCTAGTGCAACAGTTTTCTCTGCCCCCTCAGGGTCTCGTTGCGTGAGTTTGGCACCTAGCGCATAACCTGACGCATCTGTATTCAAGTAGTACGTTTCCCCTTGCACTGGATGGTGGATAACGTGTTCTTCCAGAAATAGTGCCCTCTCTGCTTCAAAAGCTTGCTGCTGCCTTTCCGCCCATTCCTACGGCGTATCTTTATGAAGTAGCTGGAACAATGGCACACATACAGCTGCTACCTTGTCTGAATAGTTTCGGTAGAAACCGACGACTCCTAAAATGCTCTTAACTGCTTCACATTGCGTGGCACTGGAAAATGTGTTTTATCTGACAACTTGTCTGGCGCAGTATGTATTCCATCAGGCGTCAGTACATGCCCTAAAAATGACACTTCTTCTCGGCAAAACAAAGACTTCCTTAACTTCACTGTCATTCCTGCATCAGCGATATTCGTCAGTACTTTATCTAAATGGTTAACATGGTCTTCAAACGTAGCTGAAACTGTGAGAATGTCGTCCATATAAGATCTCGAAAACTCTTCACATTCTTTTCCCAATGTCTCATTAATGCAGTGCGAAAACTGCATGACAGCATTACATACTCCAAAAGGTAGTACTTGGAAGATGTATTGTTCATTACGAAACAGAAAACCTGTATTTATTGCTTCGCCTCTTCTTCTAATGGAAGTTGCCAGTATCCGTGGGTCAGAACGATTATAGTTAAATACGTACTTCACTCCCTGATACAACCTTAACAACTCATCCGTAGGGCGCGGACTGCCTCTTGCCTTAACTGTGATTTTGTTCAAGTTCTTGGCATCCAAACACAGCCTTACGGATGCATCTTTTTTTCTAACGCAAACCAACGTATTAAAATACGGGCTGGCTGACAGTTTCACAATATCCCAGTCGAGCATCGACAGCAGGTACTTCGCCGCCTCGGTCTGGTACTTCGCTGGTATCGGGTAACTCCTGCGGTGAAACGGTTCTCCAGGGATCACTTTAATATCAGCTTTAAATTCCTTGTTACGTCCTGGTTTCTCAGAAAATGTAATGTGGTGTCTAAACAAAAGCTTCTCTAGCCGCACTTTCTGGTCTCTAGTCAGCGTACTTATATCAGCTACTGCCTGATAAATGTCTTCCGGTGTCACTACTTCACTCGAAAATAAAGGCCGATTCACCTGGAACAGCTCTACATGTAGCATGTTGGCTAGCCGATCTAAACTGCTCCAACACTCTGGTGAAACAGACGCGGGTTCTTCATCCTCCGGAGTAAACACAAACTGTTGGTGGGCCCCTTTGACATTTCGGTATTGCAGGTCAACATTCGGGCCTCTACATCGTCGACCTCTGGTAGTTTAATGGTTGTTACCACTATCGTCGGGGCTTCGGCCTTCTCTTCCAATCCATTTTCTGCTAGGCACTTGCAGCTCAAACGAAGGTGAAGTGAGATTAAGCGGGGTTTGATTATAAAAATAGCCCCTGTCTCTCGTACCCTCGTCTACGTTCCTGTACGCTGCTGCCTTGTGCGTAGTCCCTCCTGCCTTCGGTCTTCCTCCTTGTCTCGTGTCACGATAATTAGATAATGTGTTAGGTGGGCGGCCTGGATTGCTATACCGCCTCTCCCTCTTCTGCTCCGACCTCGAAACATGGCGGACGTCTCCATCGTCTCAGCTACCCAGTTTGTCGACTTGGTGGTCGAAGTTTCGTTCTTCATTCCCCCTAACCTGGGACCTCCAAGAGCCTCCATAGCTCTTCCGGCCATAACAATTCTGCGAGCCGTAATATCCCCGGTCCCAATACGATTAATATCCCCCACGACTCTGCTGGCACGAATAGGGATACTGCCTATATGTTGCAGTGCTTATAACATTTACCCTTGGTCAGTCAGGTTATCTTGGGGGCAAACTGGGCTCAGGTTGCATGGGTCGGCTATACACAGGCTCTGGGCGTTCTCGTCGCTTGCTGTGTTTCGACTCGCGGCCATTTTGTTGACGTGGTTGGTGCTTAGTATGTTCAAATTCTGTGAAGTCGTTGCGGAAAGTAGCAATATCAGAACAATGTCGGCCTGCCCAGTGTGTCTGATACCTAAATGGTAGCTGCTTATGGACCATAGCGATAAATTCGTCCTCGCTGATAGTTGGCTCAAAGTGCTTGGTGGTATTCCAGACTGTGTCCCTTACCCGGTATGAAACGTTCTGCTTGTAGTTGTGCGCGTAAATTTCCCTGGATTTTTCTACTCCAGAAATGCTCTAAGAATTTTCCCTTAAAGTCTCGGTACGACGTCATTTTATCACGGGTAAGTTCCCACCAAAAATAGGCTGTAGACTTTAGGCACATGCTTAGGTACCTAATAATATTGGCGTCACTCAAGGCGAATAACCGGGCATATTCCTCAAAGTTCAAAAGAAAGTTGACCGGATTTTCTCCCATTCTTCCTTCGAATTTTGGTAATTGCTCAACCCATAGCTTGGAAGGGTGATTACTCAATATTCCCACAGTAGGCGCAGTTGGTAAGCCTGCAAAACCCTCAATGGCTGGTGGCATTGTTGCTGCAACTGGCATCGACGTAGTGTCGTGTGACGTAGAGGTTGCATTAAGAACGGCCGCAGGAGCTACCTGAACTTTCTTTAGGTCGGCTAACATATCATCGACCTTTTTTCCAAATCACTCAGGTGACTATTCACGTCCACTAGGCGCACATTGATCTTCCTGTGCTCTGTGTGTGACGCTTTCTAGACTTGCGCTAATAGAGTCTCTATATGGCGGTCATAAGAATCTATCTGTGCCCTCATAGTATCGCGTACCTGATTTGATACTTCCGTAGTTAGCGGGTTACCTTCCAGCTGTTCTACACAGTGTTCTAGTTCACGGGTCTGTATCGTCACATGTTCCTTTACCAGTTCCAGCTCTGTCCATTGCGAATGTACCTCTCTTTTTACTGCGACTACCTCATCCTGTAATTCTTCAACTTTCCCTTTTAAATTTTCGCTTAGTGACGTCACTTGCCTCTGTAACATTTCACAACGCCCAGAGAATTCTTGTCATCAAACTTTGGCCAATTGTTTGCATTTCACTCCTCGCATCTTCGAACTTCATGGTCTGCGCATCTAGTTTTGAAGCCTGCATGTCTATTCTGGCAGCCTGAGTCTGCATTTCTCCTCTCAAAGCATTCATACTTATGGCCATTGTACTCATTAGGCTCTCTAGCCTGCTGAGCATAGTTGGTTCTACGTTCGGAAATAACCCTGGCTCTGTAACTACATTTGCCACGGTGCCAGCCTCTAAAATCTCCTCGTAGATGCATGCCGTGCTTTCTTCCAGCCCTCTATATTCCTCGCTGGACTGCTTCTCTCCTATGCCGCAATGCTCAACTGTTTCACGTTGTCCCGACATATTTCCTTTCTTTAAGTTAGGGCCTATACATACTTTACTGGCACCGGCATCGACTGTTTCATTCCGATTCGCGTCTGTTTTGCGTGGCGTCCCTGACTCGTTGCCCCACGTTCATGGAGGTATTAGTCTATGGAGTGGAAGCTTTTGAGTATATTTGAAGCCAGCCAACAGACGACGTTTAAAGACAAGGATAGAGCTAGAGGTGGCAAAAACATGTAAACATATCATTGAGCTGAATGAAAATGTTTTAGTTTTTTTTAACTGCACATTATGGTGAAAGTTGTGAAGCTCTTGGCCTTACAAACAGATTCGATTGTTGCGGAGGATTATCTTTGTACAGGTAAGAAACGTATAATTTAAATTCATCAAGTTTATAAAGTGCATACAAACAGCGAGAGCTAATTCGGTTTTTTTATATATCTGAAGGAATTGTAAACTGTTGTGTACGATTCAAATTGACAATTTGCGCGAATTTTTGAAAACAAATTACATAATTACATTGCTTTCTGCTATTGTTTTGCCACCCAAAATATGGCGACTCATGAAAAATAACGTCCTGCGCATGCGCAGTTAGAAAATGTTCGAAAATGATCGGCTTTACACGATTAGCATTGAAATGTACGGCAGATGCCACTCCATAGACTTGATACCCCTACAGCGTATTTTAGTAACGATGTAAAGATACACCCAGGGATAACTGTAAAGAAAAACAGGGCTGGCCCTGATCTAGCAAAATATTACTATTTATTTCCTAGAGGTGAACGTACCAACAGTACAAGTATATTTAGAGAGCTTCCGCTATAATAAACACATGCCCTTATAATAAAGACAGGCCAAACACAAACGAAATACAAAAATTTTTACACAAAGGTACAAAAATACAGGGCACAAAATGCCTCTGAAAGCGTATCTGCAGCAACACTGGGACAACACTACAGTCTAGCCGCGAACAGCAAAAGCAAATGAGGAAAGGTTATAGTCTGTTTCACCCTAGAGTGACTAAATCATAAAACCGCTTGTGACTCTAAAACTGTTGACTGGGTGACACGAAGTTACATATAATCCAGAAGGTATGTCTTGAGCGTGCCCTTAGGACGGCTACGTCAATTCGTAAATCCAGTTATTTGACGACAGTTATGAAACTAGGGCGAACCATAGTATAGCGGGCTGAGCAAAATTAAGAGTCTCTCCATCCAAACATAAGGCTCAAACATCGGGTTCTTCTCGACACGAGTCGTGACACAGAAACAACAGTTCAGCAAATACCTTCTTGCACGAGGATTGGACGGGGTAGTCTCCAAGTCCAGGCCAGACCCCTGCAAATGTCCTGCCGCCTCACCACGGTACTCAGTCGCACCACAATCCACGGATCCAAGAGGAAACCCAGCTCCACCAGCTGGAAGTTGTCTTCATGAAGGCACCCCGTAATCAGGTCAGACAGGCCACATCCCCACACAACTTCGGCGACGAGGAAGGAACATCCGCCACCGAGCACAGCTCAAATAGATCAGGCCCCATTTCACACACGTCGAAACACAAGCCAACTCCCGCGACGTCAGCGCGTTCTCGCGGTGGTGAAGGCAGTCTTCCAAACTAAGGGCAGGTAACCCCAACAAAAAAAAAAACCAAAACTTAGATACCAGCGTGACAGGGCAGTAGAAAAGAAACAAACTAATAAGCACAAGCATAACGGCGTAGACGTAAGCAAGATATAGGATGCAAAAATAGTAATGGGCGGCCTCACTGTTACAGACTAATACCTCCATGCCCACGTTGGGCGCCACTTTCCATATGCAAGATCGTGCAATGCAACTATGTGGTGCAAAAGTGGATTGACTGACGTCAATAGTGACATAATGTATCTCAGCCATAGAGGTAATATATAGTAGAGGGATCATGACGTCACAAATGTGTGTCCAACATGGTCTCGAGAGTTTGGTGTCGTTTATTTATGTTTTTTCGCCGTAAAAATGCAGTCGTGTTGTTGGAAACTCATGGCGTACCTTCCAGAATATATATTTAGTCATGTGGTGTCACCAAGATCTCGGTTCAAAACCTTACAGTAAGTATGTAGCTAATATTTACTTTTTACTGAAAATAGTTGTGTTAAGGACAACAGTAATGTGGCAAACATTGTTTACATTTGTCGTTCTGAAATTTCTATGCAATTATACTATGCGATAATATGGTAGTATGTTCTCCTTAGTTAATATATTCATAAGGAACCAAAATAGCCCAACATAGATGTGATTACTAAGCAATTATTATCTTGCCTCTCAATATTATTTAAAATCTCCCGCGCATATTTCACTAAAGTCACGTGACACATGTTGAACACACAATAGGGAAAATTCCTAGAAAAAATTTTTAATGTTTACCTCTTTTTTCCGAATCATTTCGGCACTAAATGCAGCCAGGCAAAGCAATAGCTCCGTGAACATTGTAATTTAAAATGCCATATTTACAAACGCCGCCACAAACATTGAAAACACGTTCTTATTGGCTAACACATTTATGACGTAGACTTACTTGTTTTGGTTAGCCACCACACGCCAGGCACTATTGTGTGTATTGGAATTTTTCAACTACTTAATAAACTAATAAAATTTAGCGAACCCGGTTACGTAAAAGTTAATTCTGGGAATTCGCCAGTTGTTTAGGCATGCGTGGTTATAGATTTGGTAGCCAACAACGAAGATTTATTTCACTTGAGTTGATTTTAAACGAGTGAAGACAGCAATGTATTAGTAGGCCTAGCTCTCACTCACACATTGAGATGTTTTAGTTATAGGTTTCAGTTTATGTAGATTTAATTTAAATTCTAGAGAGATAATAACTTACTACGAATTCAGTTTAATGCTTCAGATCCGATATATTATCATAAGTTTAGTTTAGGTATGAAAGGTCAGACGAGCGAAGTTTACATGCGGACAAAAAGTGAACCTATCGAGCTTATGTTTGGAATGTGTATAACAAAGCCTGGCACTGACTATGATCGACATTCTAGTTGCACGAATCGGTAAAATAACGTGGCAGATCAGTAGAACTAACAACACTAAACGAACTGGACTCCGACCATTTACCTATACTGTGTGAACTGACTGTACCAAAAGACAAAACCACTGCAACCACTACAACAAGACGTGACATCCCAGTACATGACTGGACTAAGTTCAAAGAAGAACTGACTGAAATGCTTCCGGACACACTCCCAATTACAAAAAAAGAAGACATAGACTCAACAGTTCAAATATTCACAGACACAATTAAAGAAGCATTAAGAAAAGCGACAGCCATTAGACCACGTCCACTATTCCAAGACTTCAGACACATACCAGAAGTGGACATACTGATCGCAGAAAAACGAGCTGCCAGGCATAATTACTAGAGGGCCCGCACCCAGGCCAACAGGGCAGAATACCAAAGAAAGAAAGCACAGACGAGGAAAAAACTGAACGAACTACGCAGACAAGCATGGGACACATACATCTCGGACACAGCAGATGACAAAAATAAGATGTGGACTATTACAAAACAACTCAGAGGAAAGACAAAAAAACAAACGACACCAGCCATAATAACCACAAATGGACCCATCTACGACCCACAACTTAAAACAGAAGCCATAGCCGACACACTACAGATACAATTTTCTCCCAACGAAACACCTAAAGACGAAGACTCTATAACACAAATAACAGAAGCACTCCGACAATTCTTAAAACAACCGAACAATTCCAACCAAGAACTGACGGACAACGAAGAAATAACGAACACTATTAAGAAACTACCGAAAAGAAAAGCCCCAGGACCCGACAAAATCACAAACGACACACTAAGCAACTTACCAGACAGAGCCATTCCATTCCTGAAGACAATATTCAATGCTATATTAGTACACCAATACTTCCCAACAGACTGGAAAACTGCAAGAGTCGTGACTATACCCAAACCAGGAAAAAATCCGCCAATACCAGAAAACAGACTACCAATCAGCCTACTCAACAGTATCAGCAAACTATTTGAAAGCTTACTACTTAAAAGACTACAAAAAGAAACGGAGGACAACCAAATACTACCAAATGGACAGTTTGGATTCAGAGCCAAAAACAGTACATTACACCCACTCATGACACTGACAGAAGACGCAACACTGACATTCCAGAGAGGACTCGAAGCAAGAGAAAACCATAAACACGGAGCATACACAGTGACAACATTCCTAGACGTTGAAAAAGCATTTGACAAAATGTGGCACATAGGTCTACTATACAAAATGACGACACAAGGCTACAGTGACTGCTACATCAAACTACTCCAGAACTACCTAACAGACAGAAAACTCACTGTAGTACTAGATAAAAAGACGTCTGGAGAGAGGCCAGTAACTGCAGTAGTACCACAGGGATCCGCTCTCTCACCTTTACTGTACTGTATCTACACAGCTGACATCCCTATGACACCAGGCATTACAACACAAATGTTTGCCAACGACACATTAATCTACAAAACAGACAGACACCTACAATATGCTATACTAGGAATGCAACGATACTTAGACAGAATACAACAATGGCTGACGACATGGTGAATAAAGGTAAATGCGACTAAATCGGCAGCAATTGTACTAACAAGAAGGTGCACAGTAACGCCACATAACCAACTGAGACTATTCAATGAAAACATCCCGTACCAAGAGATAACAAAATATCTGGGACTGCTAACCGACAGAAAAATGACTTGGAAACAAAACACAGACAAGATAAAACAGACAGCAGACTCAGTATACATGCAACTCTATGCGTTATTCAAAGCTACATCTCTGACAAACAAAGCCAAAATCACGATATACAAGACAATTATACAATCTGCCATGTTGTATGGGTGCGAGGTCTGGGAACACGCTGCCAGTGGACACATACAAAAAATACAGAAGACACAGAACAAAATACTGCGGACTGCCCTGGGAATCTCGAGACTAGTATCGACAAGAGACCTACACCAAATTGCCAATGTGGACTTCATACAAGACACTATCAGGGAGCGAAACAAAAAGTTCTACAACCAGACCAACGACCACCAAAACCCAATCATCAGACAACTAGGAAACTACGACATAGACGAGACACAAAGAGCAAAAAGACCAAGACTGTAGTAACAAACCTATACCAGCACAGCTCACACACACTGACACCTCACAAAAACAGCAAGTAACACTGGCAACCAAAGTATGAACGAAAATGCAAGTGCGAGAATAAGAGTGTATGTACACCAGATCATTTCTGCATCTCTCTTACAGGACCACACCATTTCATCTCATCATTCACTACCAAGAAGGACAATCTAATAACCACACTATTTAATTACAGGACCACACCATTCCATGTCACCACTCACCCCCAAGAGGCCAAACAAATTTGTTACAGGACGGGACAGCAAACTGGGAACTGCAATCCTGCGAAATGCATAAAACAAATACGGACTTTTGGCAAACCAGCTGCAAAATTAAACTAGATGCTCTCGGCAGGCCGTTGGGAACCCCCCACTGCTAGTGGAAAACCTGATTCAGGTGGACTACAGCCAGGCAGGGGTCCTGAGCAAGCTGAGCAGGGGGCGCTGTGAAGGCCCATGAACTGTACAAAGCTACACACTGGATGTCTACCTCCTGCACCGGGGTGTAAAAGCTTTGATGGTGTAGCGGGGAGCATCAATGGCTGTGGGCCCACAAAGTGGGGGGCAGGGAACTCCTCTGGGGGAGTCGCAGCCGGCCAGTACCGGGGTGTAAAAACTTAGATGGTGCTGGTTACGAGCGACACACCCCTCTGGGGCTTCACCTGTCCAAGCTGACACAGAGGTACTCGTTGGGGTCCGGTAAAGCAAGTATGCCGAGTCATGCTGTCGGATCGGCCTGCAGCGGGGGGTGTCTAGGATTATCCGCCGCCAAAAAACCCCAATACCTGACCAGTTCGGTGTCGGAAAGTGTGGGGCGAAAGGCTTCGTCTTAGTAGTTTCGGACCGGAAGGCATTCGGCTGCAAAGGCTACCTGACAAGAGGGAGTAAAGGGAGGCCTAACAGCCTCCTGGCATCCCTGAGACCGTGTAGGGCTTGGGTGATGGCAACGTTCTCTCCGAGCTGAGGGGGCAGGTCTGCAGCTGGGCCTGTTCCCAGTGATGATAAGCGGTGGCGGCAGTAGTCCCCACTTGTGTCGTGGCTGTCGTGGCGTGAACATCGTGCTCCTGCAGAGCTGCGCGCCGGTAGGTGCCGCCATTTTCATCGCAACGAAGTTGCTGTGGCCTGTAGGGGGCGGTGCGATCGCGGCAGCCATGTGGAAGCGACCATCTGCAATCGAGCGCGTTCTGTTGGTGGCGAATACAGAGCTCCTCGCCGAGGAGTTGTCAGGAATATTCAAATACTGACTCGTGGACCAACTGGCCGGTGCGCAAGCGCCGTCGACAGCAGCAGCGGCGAACTGTACAGCTCAGCATGAAGACGGACGACGCGCTCTGAGGGAAGCAGTCCAATGGTCAAGGCGGCTTGCAGGGATCTCGAGGTGCTGAAAAATGCGAAGTGTAGCGAATCCAACTGCTGTATCCTGCGGGCTGTGGACTGCAGGGCGTGTGGGGAGCGAGAAATGGAATGCATCGGAACTTGGACCAACGTCATCGGGGACCTTCGACGTCGGGGCCGGTGGACCTAGCCCGCCACATGGTAGATCCTGGATGTCTCGCCTGCCTAGCCACTCATTCAAGACCGACGGATAATTTTGGAGAGGAGGGTGGGGGTGGCTCCCGGGGGTTACGCCTCTTTTCCACCCCGGCAATGAAAGGTTAACTGCTGTCTGCGAGAAGAAAGGAAATGGAGCCTGTGTACAGGCTGAGCTGTACAGTTTTCTGCTGCTGTCGCCGAGAAATAGGCTTGGCCTACATTGTTGTTTTGAATATTGTTGTGCCAGGCTTGCCTGACGCGGGAATATCCTTAACAGCTCGGCAATCGGACAAATTGGCTTTGTTCGACTTGTCGCAGCTAGGGGCGCTCAGGCCCAACTGGCGAAAACAGGCTTGCTGAGCCGCCAATCCCATCTCACTTCACCAGCCACCTCATCTTTCCTAGTGTCCTGGCAACAGGACGTCGAGTCATACCTATCTTTATCACTGCGTACCACTTAATTATGCAGATATTTTTATCTCTGCCGCGCCTGTCGCACAGATTTTCCCAGCACCCCACCCTATTTGTACTGGTTTTTCTGTGCCCTTATTCTGACTCTTGCTCTCTTCGGGGGGAGGTCATGGCCCCAATCGCGGCCGTGGCCTCCATTTTCAACCCTGGTTCGCCGCGATGCACGCCACCTTTTCCTTAGAGAAACCGCAACTCAGGTGTATGAGGCTTTGCCTTGAGACACATTCACTCCCCATCTCTTCCTTCGTTTTAGCGACTAATGCATGTCGGAGTACCCATTAGACTGAGCTGGGGTACACGCTGACGTGGCGGGATATGGGGGCCCGTCAGACAAAAAAAAATCCAGTAGTCCCCAGTCTGATCCCGCATTGACCTGAGGATGGCAGCTACAAGATCTGCCGAAACGTTGTCCTAGAAGTAACACAAGACGCGGCTCAATCCCAAAAGCCAGGAAAATTAGGTGCATATTTGGACTGTGTTTTATTCTAATATGTAAAGATACGGGCAATAATTTCTGCAGTTTTATTTAAAGCAAAACATGTGACAGTTCAATTGCTAGGCGAGAACTTTCTTTAACTTATGTAAAATAACGGAGGCATTTCTTCCGTTCATTCAAGCTAAAAATATTGCATTTCTCAATTAAGTTAAATCATAAGACTTTTATAAAGAGATTGCACCTATATGAGATACCAACACATAATACATGACTGTTAAAATGTATCGTTAACCGTTATAAAAAAATTAACAAGTCTTTTAAGAGGCACTTTGAGACAGTTTTAAAAATTACTGATCACATTATAAGAAGTAACTAAAAAAATTAATGGAAAACATGACATGATTGTGTAAGGATATGTTCATATTTTTACAAGTTTGGAAGCACAAACTTTTCATGTGGGCAATTCCCATGAGTTCTTTTGGGAAAGAGGTCTTATAATTATAAATAAAAGAGTTAAATTAAGTACTGGATTTAATAGCTCACAAAGCTACGAAATACACAAAACAGTACCTAATCAACTATAACTCTCACAACACAATTAGTTGTGCACACAATTAGTACTGTTCCACAAAACTGTAGTTAACTTTGACAATTAAAGCACAAGAATATTTACAATTAACCAATTAAAGACTACAAATCACAGTAAAAGTTCGGTCATATCCAATCAACAGTCTCTCAAACAGTTACAATGTACAACCTTAACAGTCCTAAGGGAGGATGGTTCATCATGTACAGTGCAGCACCCAGAGTGCACCACTGTCTTCACTCTTGAGGTCTTCAGTTCGACTCCAGTCGCGCACCTCCTCCTTCGCCTGTTGACCTGCAGCAGAAGCCCTCCTGTCTCACCCAGTACTGCTCCGAAGGTATGTGCCTGTAGCCTCGCAGTACACTCCGACGTCACCAAGACGTCTTCCTGACATCACCAAGATGTCCTCACCAGCCTCCATGCACAAGCTTAGCACCTCCTCCGAGCAGGACCAATAGCGATCTCTCGAAGAACTCCTCTTGAATCATCAGGTAGGCAGTCGCATCAAGTAGCCAGTTACTGCCCTCCTCGACACAACACCGTCAGTGTTGTTCTCCACAGCTCACCACCTCTGCAGCACTCCAACACAACACAACAAGTGTTGTTCGTCCTTCCTTCAGCCCGCTGGCGTCACACAGCATCGACACCAACAACTGCTGTCGTGTTGCCATCCTCGAGAAGCAACACCTCGTCAGCTCAGTCGCGCCGACACAACACTTTAGTGTTGTCTGTCCCTTCTGCAGGGTGCTGATGCTACTCAGCCTCGACACCGACCATTGCTGCCGTGTTGCCATCCTCGTGATGCCACACCTCGTCAGCTCCGCCGATGTTACATCAGCTTCGATGCCGTCGTGATACCGCCCTCAAGGCGCTGGGTCCTCATTTCTGTGTCGCCGTCAGTGTCTCCTCTCGGCCCGTCACTTCTCACGACGTCCATCGCTGCCCAGTGGCAACGCCGCCCCTAAGGGCGCTGCCTCACACCACTCTCTGTTTCACTTCATCTTCACGACTCACTACTAAGACTCCACAAGACTATCAAAAGACTCTCACCTCCCGACTCCGCACAAGACTGCCTCATATTGCGCAGTTCCGATGCTTTTATACGGCCTCTTCAATGACGTCAATGGCTGATGAAATATGGTGACTTGAAGTCTAAAAATAGACATTACCTCGGTCGTACTTGTTGATAGTCAGGTATTCACACTGGCATCATCGGGGAAACCCAGTGACGTCTCTCGGGATATGCGACATAGCTGCGAAAACGCATTACATCACTGGTTGACTCACAGGACTGACCACCCAGCATGATGTAATGTGCCTGCTGCCCGGCCAACACGCAACAATATATTTCTATTAGGAAAACTGCTAAAATAGTCTCTTTTTGCACCTTTAAATCCAAATTTTTCCGGGGGAGGACTCCCGAACCCCCCCCCTTCAATAAGGGGATGGGTATTTGTTGCCCTCCCCCCCAAACTAAAATCCTGGCTACGTCACTGGTTTGTGCATTTATATGTAAACCATATAGCATATTGGCTTGTGGCAAGCTTGCCATTTGACTTTAATTTGGCTTTCTCATTAAGCTTAAATTGAACAGCTCCATTAAAGCCCCAGATATCATGTAAGCTTGCGGCAAGCCTGCAATTGACTTGATTTAGACTTGCCACTACAAGCCCAATTTGGTAATTTTGAATCAAGCTTGAGTCAAGCTTATTTTTCACAGTTGTATCCTACCCTGTACGAGGCAAGCTTGCTACAAGCTTGCAGCAACCTTGAATCAAGCTTTGTTCGCAAGCTTGCTGCAAACTTGTCGTGTGGAGACTAGTTAGCTTGATTCAAGCTTGATTCAAGCTTATGGCTTGACATGACAAGCTTGCTGCAAGCTTGCAGACTTGTCATGACAAGCTTGA
>PNEQ01050473.1:0-13568 GCA_003012365.1 Medauroidea extradentata
TGCCTGCAAGATTTGGGCTTTTTATAATTTCAGTACAATTTCAGTACTAATGGACTATTTATTCATCGATGTCAATAATGTTGTACATTTTATTTAACAAAAAGAAATGAAATGAAAACAAAATATTTAATATCGCAGTAAAAATTAAATAATAATTTTGAGCAACCACAATTTTCAGAGTTCTCATTTAATATATTTTCATATTTTCCTCTGGTGTGTATTGTTTACTATGGCGAGTGAGCCTATTTAATTATTTAAATATTTATTTTTCTTTGCCCGTTGCGTATGGTAGCCCAGCATTTATTTAATCGTGCTTTGCTCCCACTTTGTTATTGTTTGTTTACAACAGCTTCCTCTGGTTTTCCTGTGTTTGTTAATGTGCCACCTTCTGTTTTCTTCTATGTTTTTATTGGTGGGCATTTTTTGTGTTTATTTGCCAGGGACTGTTGTTTTGGTTTTACGATTAATGGCTATTTTTTAATAATTCATTAACCTACCATATGCACACGGCGCAGTGGCTAAAATATTCCTCTGCCACAAGTTTGGTCTATAATGCAACAATATTATGTTTTCGTGTTGGGCATTTTATTTACATAATGTTGCAATACCTATATTACCAGTATACTTGGATAAACCGTGTAAAAATTTTTATGAAATTGTTGTTGAAAATGTATTGTACAAGGCTTACATACAGTCAGTTGCAGTGCTGTGTAATGTGGATACCTAGAAGCTTGTTGCCGCACTAAGTTGTATAAGACCAGAATGACAATATACTTGTGCCTGTGGCATGACGTCTGCAGCCTATTAGTTATTGTAACACCTTGGCTGGCTCATGCATCACTTGGACTTAGCGTCGTTTACTTACTGTTCATCCATGCTTTTGGACATAATTTTATTTATTAAGATGGCAATTTTTTTTTAATTTCTGTAAATTAAAATATAATTTTTTTTGCAAGACACTATTTAATATGCACGCTATCTTCTCAAAATAACTTTGTATATCTCAGTGTTTGAACATTGTGTCGTTTATTAGCTGTATACTATTTTTATTTGTATTTTTGGGGCACATGCTTTTCTATTTCTAAGACAGAGTGATTTACTGTATTAACCGAATTTAAACTTTATTATTATTATTTGAAGGGTGCTATGATAATTGATGTTCATGCAGTAATTCTGTGCTAATTGTACTATATTACAAATAAAACAGAAAGAGTTGTGCACAAGTACTCACAGGATGGTACTTGCAGATAGAAACACACACACATAGGACGAACACATTTCTCCGCGGACGCGCGGTCACAACGTTTCGCAGACTACATCTGCCTCCACTCACCTGATGATTTGTAATTAGTAGCCTAGCGGTCTTTCCCGCCATTGTCCTAGTTGTACTATAGTTTGTTTTCACGTCCCAGTTCAGGCAAAGTTACCATAGGCTTGCTTCACGGGCTAGCTCGCCATGTCGCTATCACCTTGTAATACTACCCACAGGGAATACCGGATGTGCTTGCAGGCACGTTTCTCACAGTGGCTAGTGCTCTCACCTATTATGCCCGTCCTTGCATGGGCGCAATTAGTAAGTCTGAAGTTCAGCTAGACTGCAAGTATAAAAAATGGAACCCTTGCACCATATTTGTTCCTTCATCCAGCCGCATGCAGCACCATTGCGCACCGAGTATTTTAGCACTTTTAGACATTCACGTGCTAACTGTTGGCCACGTATCAATTTAATTAGTGTCACCGCGCTCACTGTACTGTGTCATTTACCGCAATTGTGAAAGCCTCTTTCCCATAGTTCAAGGTTTCAACTGTTAGTACAAGAATCCTTCATGGTTTCAACTATGCTTCCACAAAACTGCTACTTACGTACACCTTCAACATGTCCTTTCTCAGCACATCTACTAGCAGATACGTCCTACGTTACAGCTAAGTCTCTGCTCGTACATATAATTTAATTGTGTTATGCACCACGTTTGGTCATTCAGGACAATTTTATATCTATAAATTTTAAAACAAATTAATCATTAATTTTTTTATTAATCTTGTATCATGTTTTCATGTTAACAAGGCTTAGTGTGTAAAAGGGTACCGTAAAGAAAAATAATTATTAAAATGGGTTTGCATAGCCCTGTTTATCTTCTAAATAATAATGTGTGATGCACATTTTGTAATTGAGTGTCTCACTTTGTTTATTTCAATTGCACAATATTTTAAGTAATATTTAATTGTTAATTTCTCTCTGCCTCAATTTTTTTTTTTATTTAACAGCTCTTCCTCTGGAAATTAATATTTATTTTGTAATATTAGCTCTACATGAGCAGTAATAAGCAACAGCCATATTATATTTTTGTGTCCATCCTCCTTGCAAGCATACATTTCTAAATATTTATATGTTATATCTATGGTAGAAGATAAGAATGTATTCAGTACAATAATCTAAATCGTATACACCAAGGTAAGACGGGATAACATTAGTTGGACATAATAAATGGAGATACAATTTTGTCAGTAAACAGTGCTCTCTAAACATGACATAAAATTAGGGATGGGAAAATCGACTGATTGATTATCGATTACCCCGATTATTTAAAACATAATCGATAATCGAAAGTCATTAAAAAATCTTCAATTATTAACAATTATTAAAATTTTGCAGGCGAGGCTGCAAGTGCTGTGACGAGCAGTGGATGGACAATTTGCATTGCTCATTTAAGTGGTTTTTGCAGTCTTTTTAGCATGTGCTACAATTTACATACAAAATAACAGGGTTTTTGGTACAATGTTTACCGCAGCCCAAACCCGTTAGCGGGATCGGAAGCTGGCAATGGTTACGGTATGGCTACTTTAATTGATACACAATCTTACCTCTTGAATAAACATTTAACACACAACGGTAGCTATGATGTCCTCAGAATGCCATGTTTTTTAAGTTTGTGGTTTGTTTGTACTGTATTTATTTGCGTAAACTATTTCATAGTATCACGACTGTGTTTATATTCCACAACCGATAATTTTTTTTAATAATGAGCGTTTGTCAAAACAAAACACAAACTTCCACAGGTTGGCTACCTTAAATCGTTCGTTGAAATCTCAATCTGTATTCTGTAAAATGCTAAATTATTGTAGCCATAATACTTTAAGAGTTACATCTTTTTATTACTTGCTGATTTTATAACGCTGTACGTAAAATCGCCTGTTAATAACGCAACTTAAGAAAAAAATTCAGATAATTCTACAAACACGTTTTTTATGAGATTCCATTACTTACTACCGCTTCTGTTTCCAGCGTAGCTACTTTACTTTACAAGCGTCTAAAGGGAGGAAGGCACAACGAGCCAACTTGAGTCTGCGCGTGCGCCACCCGTAAAAGCCTCCCTCCCTCCACCCCCCTCAGCCGAGGAGCCGTAATTCCATACCCCTCCATAGTTCAACCACTACTTCCCCTACCTTGCCACTTCACTATCGCTGTCCTCGCGCGCGAGCCAAGTATTTGCATATGTTTACAATCAGTTTAACAGGAATAAACACTTGGGCCTGTTATATAACATTAAACAAATTATTTAGTGGAATCTATTGATCTTAGTGTGTGTGTTACTTAAAATCGTTATTAGTGTTTTACACATTGTTTTCCGTTGTTCTGCAAGAGAAGAGTTTGTGACAGAATGTGGTAATTTTTTTTATTAATTATGTATGTGTGTACTGAGTGTTACGAAGTTACAAGCTTAAAAACAGTCAGCTAAGGTGTATTAAAAAATGTCATCCTTCCAAAGAAGGTTGTCACGGGAAAGAAGCAGTTGTAGCAAGTGTAGTGCAGTTTGTATGATACATTTTTTCTTCATAAAAATCACTTAAAAGACACGAAAGAAATGACCACTCGGACACCAGTACTCAAAAAATACATGAAGATACAGTCAGCAACTGTGGTATGTGCGACTTTTTGTTACCGACAAAGTCGAAGATAATAGATCATCTTCGTACAGTACGTAACGTTGTTTAACATGAAACAATTGATTTGAAATCTTTCTGGGATTTTTGTCTTAGAAAAGGAAACTGAGTAAAAATCTGATTCCTCATTCATGAGGAAAACGGAGTCAAAACGAAGGAGTGATGGAACAAATTTGTACTCTTATCAATGTAGCAGATCGGGTCATTACATGACGAAAGATTCAGGGCAAAGACACGAGACAGTTCAAGGCAGCTGCAAAATGAAACTGTTTCTGCCCTGCTAGTTTAAAAGTCACTATATCTGAATATGGGAAAATGTATAGAGCTTATTATAGCTCAACACACATTGGAGGAAAACTGTAATTTTTATAATTATTAGTACAATAATATCCACGACTCTGTAATAACTGAATTTCAAAAGTATCCACCTTTATATTTTAAAATAATTTTACTCTGAAAACCTCTGTGCGAGTTGATTACAGATGTTAAAATTATTTTTAAATTTAAACACAAATATTTTTTGAATTTCTGTTATTATGGAGTCTTAGATATTATCGTACTAAAAATTATAAAAAGTACTGTTTTCCATTTGTGTGGATTTTGTGGTTTCAAGCCCATATTTTTCTAAATTTTTAAGCAATGCATACTACCGCCCGCACCCAGGGCTATATAAATAGACGTTCGCTAATAAGATATCTACTCAGAAAATAAATTTCATTTAAATAAGATAAATAGTTTAGATTTTATCGACGAATGAATGTTCATGTTGGCAGCACGACGCCTTAGCTCTCCATACCCCTTAAGTGTATATACTTCACATGATACAAAAGTGAAACAAGTAGACAAATCGATACGGGCTTTAATGTGTTTCATTAGAGACACAATTTTTGACAGATTGATTTAATTCACAAAGGAAAGGTGACAAGTAAACTAACGAACTTACGGAAACGTCACAAGAACAGCTTGGAACTGCAGGACTCCAGCGTTATAAGAAGTGACGAGTTCTGGTAAGTGGTTTCATCAGCAGAAGTAAGAAATATATACGAGGTGTGAAAATGAAAGATAGTTGCCAGTGCAAAATAAACTGCACTAAACGCTATGCATGCATTCATATTTTTACTTGCAGTTGTGTAGATTCTTCAATCATATGAAATATGAGTAAACACATTCATCTTATCTGCAGAGTAACAGGGACACATATAAGGCTCTCCTTCGCCCGGTGCAAGAATTGTAATTTGCCCCACACCCCCCTCCTTTCCCCCTTTTTTCTATCAGTCTAATCAACCTATCAGTAATAAACACATCTTGCACACGTTGTTTTGCACTCACGTGAATAACAGTATAGAATTTCAGTAAAATACATAATACCTGTATTCACTAGCTATCATTAGCAACTTTTTAAGTATTATACATATTGTATTTATTATATTATATGGTGTTCAAGGTTAGTAAAACTACAAAATGGATAAAAGTCTAAATGTTGCTAGATGTTGTATATTTTTTACACTCTTTTACATTTTGTTCTCAAGTAAAAATATTTGGCACCATCAGACCCCCCCCCCTCCCCCGCCTCTAGATACGTTTCTGCAGAGTAAACAAACCTGATGAGCCTACGAGCCAAAATGAAAAAGTCAGCCAGCTTGTAATTGATACCAGTGCAAATGGTGGCGAAGTAGCCGGTGTAAAGTTGCAAAAAATTGGCATTTCGTCAAAAAAGCATTAGGCCTATCTTTAAACCGGCCGCCTACCTTTTGCTTTGAATGCGTCGCAGTGTGTTTGTAAATAGGGTTTTTCTAGGAAAATATTCCATGTGTGCCCATTGTGCCAACATATGAAAAGAAAACACTCTTCAGACAAGGTCGGATTCTCATTGTTAAGACGCATGCTCATTAAAAACGCTGTTTCTAAGCCCTCCAACATAGCTAAAAACTGTCTTTTCAGACTTCCGTACTTCAAAATGTACTAACCAGACGTACGTGAAACTCAGAACGCGATGTGCATTGAACTTTGCTACAGACTTTCCACCAATACAATTATATGGTTACCGCTTTATGTCCCATAATGAAAACTGTTCGACGGGAACCTTGCAAGCTAGTTCAGCACTTAGCTTGTAGAGGCAACGCGGCATTTGATGCGCGTATCATAATCAACCATATGTCTCCGTCATTTCTGAGCCTCTAGCGCATAGTTAGGCTGCGCCCTTAAAGGCGCGAAAGTACGCTTTGATTGAGCCAATATCCGAAAATATTCATTGAAGTAGAAGACGAAATTTAAGCATTAGAAAACAGTTCGCTCATATGCGCGCAATAGTATTGGCAGTTGGAAAAACTGGAGTCCAAGTATGCTTCTGGAATTGCAGACAGTAAATAAAAAAATTCACCCCAGCGAATTTTCGCAACCAGAAAATTGAAAAATAAAAATTAAAAAATGCATTTACGAAAACCAACCGACCTTGAAGCACATGGTATTGCAGCAGGTCCCCCTAGTGTGGAGTGTAAATATTACTAAAACTGCTTAAATTTAGATAAAAAAAAACAAGCCAGTGCAGACTTATTATACAGTAGTTAGATGTATCAACATTCAGGAAATTGTTATGTGAAATAACTTTAATTTCTACTTTGGTGGCCATTTTAAAATAATACCAAGTGTTTTCTTACACTCCTCTGCGTTGGATTCAGCCGCACCAATAAGGAAATAAAAGTTTTTGTAATTCTATTTTTTTTTTGTAATCAAAGATGTTGAAAATTTTTTTATGTTTGTATCTTTTATTTATCATAAAACACTTTTTTATACTACAGACAACATTATGGTAACTACCAATAGCGATTTAATTTATTATTTAGAAAAGATACAATTCAGTATATTGTCGAACAGTTTCATGGTTCCAGTACCGGAACTAAAGGGGTCAGAGGATACATGTGTCCGGGAGCTTATCATAGGGCGGCAAGCTGGTCCCGCCTGGTTTCACAAAGTTAGGACGGAAAACTAATATTCACCTAGAAGAAGCTAATTCAATTAATAATGAAAGTTTATTCATTGATGTTATTTTGTAACATAGTGTGTCGAGTTGTAGTGTGTACATATAATGTTTATGTGTATATCAACACCTGAAAATTAAATTGAAATAATGAACTTAATTCTAGGACAAAATTATGAAGTACAGATTTTTCGCATAGCAAAAATTCAATTTGTAAATTATGAAAACTAAATTAGTATTGCAGCATTATCTTACCCAATATTGTTCAGTGTTGCTATAATATTGCAAAAAATTTAAGGGGGCGACATGAGCCGTCTTTGCCCCTCTTACAAAATGATCTGGGTCCAGTGCTGCATGGGGTAAAAGGATGGTGGGGGTGGGGGGAGGCATAAATAGCTAGGGGAGTTGAGAAGTCAGCTGGTTGTAGAGCATGCGTAGATGCATGAAGGCTTTTGCTACGCCCCGTCACTATGTTAGGAACCTTCATTTCACATACATGTAGCATCATACCCTTCGAGGCTAGCAGGTGGTATGCAACAAGGGTTTTTTTTAAGTCAGGTTAGTTTCAGTTCTGTTAGTTTAGGTTACATTATTTTAGGTTACGATAATTTAAAAAAACGTTTCTATTCTAATTTCCTGAACTAAAGTAGGTATAATTAGGTTGGATTTATGTAGTTTTTAAATCTAAAATAATGTTTTTGTAGAACTATTTACATTGATCTCGCTAGCCATTAGTCACGCGCGTGCGCTGAAGGCAATAGTTGCTACTTGTATCTGTAAAATATGTGGAACGTACGCTACCCCATTTACTTTGTCCTCATGGCAATGTGAAGGTGGAGGGAGGGCTGGTTTGCGGGCCAAAGAGTTGAGGGGAGGTTATCAGGATAGGTTGGTTTGAGGAAGGGAGAGGGAGAGACGTTTGCCGGGTGGCGCATGCGCAGACACACGATGGGTTGTTGTGCCTTCCTCCCTTTAGACGCTTGTCTTTACATTAAGGTTAACTGTACATCACTTTTTTTTTTTTCCATGTTTACGATCAACATTTTTATGTGAAAATGTCCAGTGAAGTCTGGAAATATTTTGTTATCAACCCCCGAGATTCTGACAGCGCCATATGTGAGATATGTAACGTTAAAATCTCACGCTGCGGTAAATAAAAAATCACATCAAACATGAAAAATCATCTGGAAAACAAACACGCAAGCTATCTTCACGAGCCAAAGAAATCACGGCTGAATTCATCTGAACCGAGCAGAGTTGAAGAAAACTAAGTAGACGATCCTTCACCACCAAGTGAGTCTTCAGAGACAACTTTGCCACCAACATCAAATTCAGATGTTGGGTCTGCTGCTAGTTCATCACGAGGTAACTGTTCAGTGTCCCCGAATAATACTGATAAAGTAGGCCTAACGAGTAATCCAGCAAGAACACCTAAGCAATATAAGATAACCTCCAAAAATCAAGTTCAACACAACTTACAAGCATTTATTTCTAAAACTGCTCCACTTAAGTCTAATGAACCTCGAGCGAAATCCATAACCCACCATATAGACGAATGATGTGCTTGGAAAATCGTCCTTTTAGTCTGGTTGAAGATAGAGGATTCACAGGATTTGTTAAGTTTCTCGAGCCTAGGTATGTTTTGCCCAGCAGAAAGCATTTTTCAAATACTGTTATACCACAGATGTACCAATAATGTAGGGACAATGTCAACAAAAAATTTGACGAGGCTGAATAGGTAAGTCTTACAACAGATATGTGGACGTCGACAGCGAATGACGATTATCTTAGTTTGACTGTACATTTTGTTGATTCTAATTTTGTGTTGCAACACCTCAACATTGAGGTTATACCTTTTCCTGAACTATCCCATACAGGAAACAATTTGTGCAATTTTCATCACACAAACACTTCGAGAATGGAAGCTCCACACTAAGGTTGTTGCCATTGTAAGAGACAATGCCAGGAACATAACTTCTGATTAGTAATGTCCGAATTTGAGCGTCTGTCGTGCCTAGCACACACGTTGCAGCTTGTTGTGAAGGATGGGCTACTGAATAACAACAATGTCAACAGTCTGATTGCCAATGGTCGTCGCATAGTTGGCCATTTCAAATATTCGTGTAAGGCAACGAAAGAGTTGAAGAAGGCTCAAGATATTCTGCAAATGAAGAAACACAAACTTATTCAGGATGAATCAACACGTTGGAATTCTTCCGTCCACATGTTAGAGCGCTTAGTTGAGCAAAAACAGTCAGTTTCTATTAGCTGTTAGTTCTCAGAGTGTGACAGCCTCAGAAGTCATACCAATCATCAACAGCACTGCTGAAGAGCTAAGAAAACCTGCGCCTTCTGGATTAGGTGTCCAGGGCATCAAGAACTATCTACTTGCCGCTATTACGTTGAAGTATTCCGATGTTGAAGAGAATATGTTGTACTCCGTTGCAACATTAATGGACCCACTATTAAACACCATGTTTTCGTGAACAAACATAGTGTTACCAAAGCGAAAGCTTTTCTGATTGAAGAAGCAAGAAAAACTGGACATCTGGAAAATCCTGCAACTGAGGTAGGTGTAACCTCTGTCTATGCCACAAACATCCAGCCCAGCAGTGGAAACCATGGAATGTGGGCATTTTACTCAAACATAATGAAAAATGCCCCCACTGTAAGCCATTTCCAATCAGTTGAAGACGAGGTTGATACTTATTTAGAAGAACCAGTCCAAAATCCAAGTGCCAACGTTTTCCACTATTGGAAATAAAACAAGTTCCCACATTAAAAAAAAACTGTCAAAGAAATTTCTGTGCATCCCACCTTCAACTGTACATTCTGAACGGTTATTCAGCACTGCAGGACTAATTGTAGATCAAAAACGTAACCGTTTATTCCCAGAAAGAATAAAGATGTTTGTTTTTTTTAAATAAGAATTTGTGATCAAAGTATTTTTTTTTTTGTCATGAGAGTTTAGAATTTTTCTGTAACAATATTGTGTTGTAGATATTTGACTATGTCAAGTCTTTTCATAAGTATCAAGATTGAATTTTGTGTTAGTATAATATAATATTCATGACTTTTGTGTATAACAGTTATTTAGTCTGAAAGAATGTGGTGCGAGTGTGATTCGTAGGTTTGACAATACTTACTTTTAAATAATATTTTGTATTCCCATGAAGTTGTTAACTTAGTGTTTTGTTTTGACTATTGGCTGTGTGTAATGATTTTTTTTCTTGCAAAATAGACTGTATTTCGGAATAAAATTTCCTAGTTTATTCAAATTAATAAAATTATTTTTTTATCGTACTTTCACTTTGTAATACAATAAAAACTTTGCTATTCACAAACATTACAAATAAGTTTGTAGGTTCTTTATGTTATTGAATTATCTGCGGTATCCACATTTTAAAAAATTTCAGTATTTGACAATAGCTTTTTTGATGTAAGCCTCTATTGTATACTTCCTCAGAAATTAATATTGTAATTAAGATAGTCTATAGAAATGATGAACAATTGATGATAATCGATAATCGCTGCATGAATCGATAATCAGTATTGAATCGAAAATTTTGAAAATTTCCCATCCCTACATAAAATCATGTTAAAAACAAATCAACTCCAATGAAATTATCAATAATAGTAGAACAAAAGTATGGCGGCAAGACAAGTGAATGTGTTACATGACAGCGACAGAAGGTTGTAAGACAAGTGAGGTAGTTGAGGAGTGAGGAGTGTTTGAACCTGGCTAACAGGTTATGATAGAACACTTCACTTGGTCAAGAAACTTGCTGCAAAGACTGCTTCATGCTATCTCACCACACGTGTTTCTACTCACAGTATCTTAACTTTCCATGGAACTTGCAGGGAATTGTAAATAGAGGGAAATTTTTAATGTAAAAGCAGCAAATGAGACCAGAAAAAGTAGGTGTAAAAATGGAGGGAGTAAAAAAGTAATTCTACTGTATCTTCCTTTTCTTTGCTGCTACAAGGTTAGGTTGTTACTGAAACAGAAATTACATGTTTACAGATTGGCAAAATTTAATTTTTTTTGGTTTGGACATAGTATCTACTAAAAAAATTGTCTTTGAGGGCAGGCTTTTTTGCAACATTGTAAATATGATTGAAAATAAACATTCTTTTTTACTGTAGGATTTCTGAAAAACTGAATTATTAATATTGTATTTGTCCTTATGCTGTTTTCTTCAGAGGCTGTCTCACCTCTTTTGTTAAAATGTTACATTACAGTTTACATTTTATGATTATGTGTGTTTGTGGACTAAATTTGTAGTGGGAGTTACTTAGTCGTTATTATATGTTGAGAGGTCATTATTATATTATATTTTGAATTAGATTAATAATTTCATAATTACTCTTTTATACTTGGAATACAATGTGCGTAATGAAACGTAATTAAATTAGCTAAGTCGCTATTGAAATATTTTCTAGTATATCTGGCCAGATTTGGATTAAGGAAAAAATACAGAAAAATTACAGCATTCTTAGTGAACTCAGGCTGTTAGCGTGTAACATACCAACCCACCAAGGTCTTCTAAGTAATGATTGTGGTTACACTAGAGCAGTGTCCATCATCTCTGCTATCAGCTACAGCTTACAGGGCAGCCAATGTTTTGAATTAATTTTATTTGCCTCAGCTAGTCAGTTATAGTTAGAGTATGATCAAAATGTTATGAGAGGCAAAGCTCTTATAATCATTGAAAACAATGCCTTAAATATTCTTCAGATGCTTTAATTTTTTTGGTGACTTTAGAATTGACATAATGATCCTCTGATGAGAGTAAAGTTTTGAGTAAGTTTCTTTCACAGTTCAAAAAAACACGTGCGTACTGCAGTATTGCAGAAGTTACATTGAATCACGGAAAACTGATACCTTCTTCCTGTCTATCACTTATAAGAGGATTGCCTCGGCACTCCCACAAACAACCTGTCCTATCATACATGGAGCAAGAAAACAAGTTTTGGCAGTTTTAATCATGACGTAGAAAAACAGAAGAAACTGCAGGCATGGGTGATTATCGCACAGGCTAAATTTAACGACTTCTGATAATATTTTCTGGTTATTTTAGTAACACACTCACTCGTATTCACTCTTGATTGAGACACAAATATTTCTGCCATGATGACAAGAACAGTTTGTTCAACATAGAACGTATACTGTGTAGTAACTCTCAACTGGCCAGTCACAGGCTTCCATGCTGGTGAAGTCTTACAACTACTTTCATAATCTTGTACAGATCATGTGACCTACACTGACACGTATACTGATGAAATAGAAAATTATGACGTGCCCAAATTAGAATCCAATAATCTGCTATCCTTAGCACAAAAATGAAAGTAAACAAAGTTATATTGCCGTTACTGTTCAGCCATTTTGCCGTAATTATATTTATTATTCCCTAATTGAAATTTAAAAATATTGTTTATCAAAAAATAAGTAAATTTCAGTAGTTTTCCAGCAAAATTCTTTTGCCTTTGAAATAAGAAGAGAGAAAAAAAATAAATTCACACTCTTTATATCTTTAAAAAATTATAACGTACAAATACACTCTACAGCATATAGTCCGCTATGTTACAAGCCAGCTCTGTTACATAAATAGCATGTCACTTCCATTTCTTATCGTGCCTTCCATAAGGTGTAGTTTTAGAACACAATTTTAATTTTTTTTTTCTGTTGATGTTCTGAACTGTAATTTCTGTTGACTATTTCCCATAATTTTATATAATTTCTTTTTTTTTTGTGCATCTACATTTAATTTAATAAAATAACAATGCGTGTTGAAGTTTCTTAGAATATTTTGTTACATGTTTTGTTAATCAACCCTAATGCTGATATAATATAAAGTGTCTACTGGCTATTTATAAAATGTACATCTTTATCTGTACTAATTTGTTTTGCAGATATTATAAGGAGCAACAAGGCATTGTGTGGAGATGAAAGAATATGTGTTATGGAACAACGTAGTAAATTGTCCAGCTACACAGAGCACAGGTGTCATTTATCTCGAGACTTCCTTCCATGTCCCAGTGAGACAGACAGTGACAACAGGAACCTGTATGGCTGCAAGGACAACACTCCAGCTCTCGACAAGAATATGGCCAGCAATCAGAACCACACTGTTGCTGATACATGTCTGTCTACACATTTAAGTGAGGAACATTTCTCATGCATAGTGTGTTCAGCTAAATTCAATAAGAAATCTAATTTGAAGCGACATCTTCAAAAACAAACTGGTGAGAAACCTTTCTCATGCACAGTATGTTCAGCTGAATTCAGTTATAAATGTAATTTGAAGCAACACCTTCTCAAATACACTGGTGAGGATCCTTTCCCGTGCACAGTATGTCCAGCTAAATTCACTTATAAATGTAGTTTGAAACAACACCTCCTCACACACACTGGTGAGAAACCTTTCCCGTGCACAGTATGTTCAGCTAAATTCACTTATAAACGTAGTTTGAAACAACACCTCCTCACACACACTGGTGAGAAATCTTTCTCATGCACAGTGTGTTCAGCTAAATTCACTTATAAATGTGGTTTGAGGCAACACCTCCTCACACACACTGGTGAGAAACCTTTCCCGTGCACAGTATGTTCAGCTAAATTCACTTATAAACGTAGTTTGAAACAACA
>PNEQ01050479.1:0-20227 GCA_003012365.1 Medauroidea extradentata
TAAAAGGAAATAGAAAAACTCAAAATACTCAAAACCCACCGGGAGCCCGCTCAAATTTATAACGAAAAAGTATTTGTTTGGCCTCAACATGCTACTAGGCATTAAGTGGAAGGCATGAGATTCATACTACGTACTAAGAATTTTTGCTCAAAAGTTACATAGGTACAGTCAACAGTTTGTTGTAAATGTCTCCTTTCACAGTATCAACAGCTTCCTTAATTTATAAGTGGAGGGCAAAATACCATTGGCTTCATTAAAAAATAAGTATATATCAAAGGAAACAAATATTAACTGTAGTGTAAATTGAAGGAACTGAACATATTCTTAACATGGGATAAATCAGAAAAAATGTGCTTTTAAAAGGAAAGTATAATTTAGAGAAATGTAAAATCCTGCATGTAATATGGTTTTGCTCATATAGTAGGTCCTACATGTATATTTGTTTATGATATAATACCATATAATATAATTTCTGGTATTGCCACTCTGGAACTACTATATAATAATAAATCAAATTTTGGCATCAGGAGATTTGTTGTTTGAGTATCCAATTTCCATTAGTATATGCAGATTGTTCTTATAATTATTATAAGTGATGCTGATGTACAACTAGAATAAATGAACCAGATTCTAATTATCTATCCCTCCTATAGTCAATATTCACAATTGTAGACTAGTTATGCTTGAAGGAATCTTATGACAAGCTGTATATGTAGCCAGCAAACAGTGCCTAGTATGTCAACTACTGAGCCATGGCATAGATATTCCTGTGCCTCTGGTTTGTGATTTATCAGTACAATGAAACTTAACGCAAATAAGAAGGAACCTTTATTTGTGATGTTTTTGTACCTATCTACCTTATTATATTGTTTATCATCATTTCTTTAGAGTACACCATTTACGTACCTATATTGTAAAATTATTGTCTTTATGAAATCAAGGGAGGTCTTCTTAAAATTTGATATAATTAAATCTAGGTTTTCTGTTTTGTTTTTTTTATTATTATTATTATTATTATTATTTTTAATTTTCTGTAATCAACCATCAAAGAGGAATAATCTAGATTCAACTGTGCTGATTTTGCAATATCATTTTGGGGTGCCTAATATTCATACTACACTATCTGTTTGTAGATGGGTGATAGAGTACCTTGATGTACTGTAGTTTGTTTTGGAGCTAAGTAGTGATGTGCATCTATCGTGATGTTCCAGACAAGTCTCCCCGTGTGCCGAAGCAGAGCCCCAGGCAGCGGAAAGCCAAGCGTTCTGCCGGCTCCGACAACTGATCGGTGGTCGACCAACCTGCAGGAAAATATTATGGTGCAAAGTGGTCACATAGTGCAAGAAAGACTGTGTTGGTTTCATTAACTGAGCTTAGTTAGACATGTCGGGAACTGTGCTATGAAGGGTTGGCTGTTTACACCACTGCAATATACACGCATTGTCTGCGAGCTAAATGTTTGTAGCAGAAAGAACTATTTTTTTCTTGGTATGTACAGATTTTGACATGCTTTGCATGTGAAATGAGCCCGTGTAACGGGACAGAAGCATAATGGCATCATGGGTATGCCTCCTCTCAAACATGATAAGAAAAATAACTAGGATTTTAAAAACGCTAAAATTATGTAAGGAGCAAAAACTGTATTTTAGAACTTAGAAATAAATGTTTGAACGGTAGATACACCACAATTATTCAGTTTGCTGTTTCCATACAAACTGTGAGCAATAATAATTGTGTCGTGCCTAGTCGGGTTATTGCAAGCCTCTGTGATTTAAATTATTTTAAGAAAGTTTTCTGCATCAGAATTTTCTGTTCCAAAAATTCATACAAAAAGTCAAATTAACTAGGTGATGTAAAATTATTAGTTCTGGTTTTTGGTTTTATTTACATAAAAGGGTATTTTATAATGTGATACGTAATGTTGATAATGTCATTAGTCATTTCATATTAAGTAAAACAAAATGTAACGCAAGTCTTGTACTCTCTCTCATAGTTCCAACTACAGTTTTCTAATGTGTTTTTATGTTGTGTTCGTCATATTTCATGTGCGTGTTTAGGTACGTTGGAAAATACAAAACAGTATAGTTTAATTATAGATTGTACAATTCCATAGATCCTCTAATTACTATTATAATTTTTATTTTAGTGACAATTTTTTGGTGGTTTGTGCTCTGGTAGAGATGCTGTAATATGTATTGTTAAATGAGTGTTTGTAAAGTTTTGGGTTGTGATTTTATTTTCCTATCCTTACTGATCGAATATACTGTAATAAAATTTTTTAAGGTATCTTCTTTTTTTATACTACCCTTGTTAGCAGTTTTCCTGGCAGGTTTTAATGGTGTGAAATTGACCCTTTGTGTAAAATTTCAGACGTCCGTTATTGACCGTCGGTACTCATAAGTACCACTAACTTCAGAAGCCCATAACAATTACTTGGTGTGCTATAAACAGCTTGCCGCCCGTTGGTGCTCTGAAGTACCAGTATGAAATTGTAGAGTAAAGTTCAGTTCTGAGGTTGGTAACATGGTAACTGTTTTTTGTTCGTGTGTTGTTGTGGTGTGTTGCATTGTTTGGGTTAGTGAAATTTGTGTATCGTAAAATCTTAAATTACAGCGGTTTTATGTTGCCAAATCTGTTTTGTATGGTTGATAATATGTAATATATGTAAATAATATAATATTGAAGTATTTGTGGACAAAATTAATCATTTTATGTTTACGTGAAGATGTAAAAACTTTCGTGGACTTACAAGTACCGTCAGGCAGTTGGTAGGTTCGCGATGAACTTGTACATAACCTTGCTGACAATTGTTTTAGTTTAGTGTTATTTATGTTGTCAGTGTATTAGATATTGTTTGAATGCATATAGGCCCCCTTTCACCTTTCAAAAAAAAAACTCAAGGTTTCGGGTTCAGTACGAAAATATACCCGAGAATAGCTATGTTGACACTGATATTGAAAAATATTTGGATGATGACTTAATTAAGTGCCTCAAACAATATTTTTGATACAATATTTGAGAAAGAGCTGGGTGAAATTCAAGAGAGAGAAGAACTTCAGAATGACGAAGAAGACGATTTGCCTGTGGATGACAATATACCTGTTGAAGAGAACAATGACCAACCTTGTCAACCTGAACTAGCAAATGATCACGCATACCATGCTAATCAGCCAGAAGTTACTCGCAAGTGGAGTAAAAGCAAGAGAGAAATGTTTCTGCCAGAGTTCAACTTCACTGAAGGTCCTGTAGAAGAATTGTTCGAAGATTGTGATGATCCCACGAAAGCAATCATAAAGCTAATTGTGGAGGATATAGTATTCCAAAGCAACCTCTATGCAACACAGAAAGGAAAAAGTCTGAATTTGAAGGTTGGGGAACTGTATGCCTTCATCTGTATAAATTTCCTTATGGATTACCATAAATTACCAAACTGGCGGCATTATTGGTCGACTTCTTCAGATCTGTCTGTACCAGTTGTGTCGCAGACAATGAGCAGAAACAGATTTTACATGATTCTTAGTTATCTCCATGTCAATGACAACACTGGGATTCCTAACAGAAACAAAGAAAAGTTATACGTACAAGTTGAGGCCATTGATTAATTATCTGAACAAGAGATTTGGGGAAGTTTACAATGGTACGAGAGAACTGTCAGTGGACGAATCGATGATACTGTTCAAGGAGCATTCAATGTAACAGTTAAATCCCCTCAAACCGATAAAAAGGGGGTATAACATCTGGAAACTAGCAGACAGAAGAGGTTTCACAAAGAAATTCATCATATACCAGGGAAAAGACGAAGTTCAAGAAGAGCACTACTAAGGCTATGGACTAGGAGAACGTGTTGCGCTGAATTTGTGTGAAGAGGAACTGAATAAAAACAAAATTGTGTTTTTCGACAACTACTTCACGTCAGTCCATCTTCTAGAAAAACTTTGTGTTGTTTGTGTTGAAGGCGCAGTGGCATGTGGCACCATTCGCCAAAATAGAAAAGGTTTGCCCAGTATAGCCAGTGACAAAACTTTGAAAAGAGGAGAGTTCAAATGCAGCTTTTCAAGCACTGGAGTTGGCTATTTCGCATAGAAAAATACGAATTGTGTCCACTTAGCTTCTAATTTTCATGGATCGGAAGAGGCTGAAGTCAGACATCTTCTGAAAGATGGCAACGCAATAATGCTCTCGTGTCCGAAGATTATTACTGTCTACAACAAGTACATAGGGGGTGTTGATCACGCTGACCGACTGCGTGGTGTGGATAGGCGCTCCAAGAAGTGGTGGCATCACATATTCTGGGGTCTCCTGGACATTGCCTTTGTCAATTCATTTGTGATATTCTCCCTGCTGCAAGAGAAGCCATCCCTGCTGCTGAAGGGATGTAGCAGCAGGTCTAATGACTTAAGCCCAGTACACACGGGCATCTTTCTTGTACTAGAAGATGGACACTTTCTTGTTCACCTCAACTTGTAGCGAACTTGTATCGTGTGAACAGCCACCGAGTATACTAGTGACTATCATACAAGTACTTGTTACTAGCAAGTGCAGGATAGGGACGGTTCTATTTTTCACTATCTTTCTTGTACTAGTCGAATATAAACTAACCATTTTAATGCAGGCGCGAATGTAACTGAACAAAATAGCTTACAAATACGAAGCATTTTTAAATAAATAGTGTCTTAGCTGAGCAAAATATGGTATTAAAGGAATATTTGTTGATCGTGCATCATGTCACTTTACATCTGGATATAATCAACTAGATACAATAATTCCATTTTTACGTTTTAAAGCTTATTTTTGGTGCAGGTACAATAAGTATTGCACTTATTACCTCCAATACTCGAAATGCACCCTTAAAAATGTATCCAAAATTTTATTGGTGTACACCTGATTGTACAAGAAAGTTGACCGTGTGAACTAAACAATCAATTTGGCAGGATACTAGCTAGAACAGTAGCTAGTGTTCCCTTTCTTGTATACGTTTGATGCTCACTTTCATGTACAAGAAAGATGCCCGTGTGTACTGGACTTTACAAACTTCCATCATCCGGTGGGAAGCCAGGATAAAAGAAAGTCTCTTCAGGAAGGAAGAGGGAGCTTTCGTCACCTCAAGGCTTGTCGAAGCGAAGAAAGGCAGGACCATCAGTTCCGAACGAGGTGCGGCATGGAAATAAAGGGATCCATTGGCTGACATTGGCAGAACAGCGAGGACGCTGTGAAGTTTGCAGCTTGAGGAACGTTTAATTGCAGCCACATTCCAAGTGCTCTCATTTTAATGTGTTCCTGTGCTGCAATGAAAAAAAAAATTGTTTCGTGGAGTACAACTATGTGTAAATTTTAGCCTAAACAATTTCACCATCATCGGTAATAGGAATTTCAACTGTTTGCTGGGATTTTCTTTAAAAAAAATGTTTTCGACTAGCTTGCCCTTACTATGTTTTGTACTTTTGAACCAGAAATGTTTTTTCGAAAGCAGTGTTTTTGGTATACAGTTTGTAGATATTTGATTGCAGTTTTTTTTTTTTTTTTAGCTGTGGGTTATAATTTACAGTTTGTAAATAGGTGTATCTGTTTGTAAAGTTTTCAATTTGAAGCAATTATTGTTTTTGGGTACATGGTAGGAATATTTTTTTTTAGTGCAGCTATACTGAATGTGTGTTTCATTTTTTTCTATTTGCATTCTGTTGTCATGTGCCAAGACATTGTTTGTTGTTTGCTGATTTTTTTATCAAGAAAGTTATGTGTGTGATATTCAAATTTAAAATTTTTGTGTATTTTATTGTGTGTTTTTCCTCTGTGTGTAGTTCTGTAGTTGTCAAGTACATTTCAAGTCTTAGATTATGTTGGTTACCTATGTTATACGAACAAACATTGTCAGCTGACAGCCTGACGGTACTTCTAAGTACCAGCTACAAAAAATGTACTAAACAACTGACAAACAGTTAATGGAATATGCCGTGTTGTTCTAGTATATGTTTATAGTAAGAAAATGAACTAATATCCACAAATTCTTACAGGGTTTAAGTGTTGGGCAAAAAAGCTATACAAACCACCTGGTACTTATGAGTACCGATGGACAACAGCTATTTTAGCAGCTTCCCTGGCAGGATTTCAGGATTTTAAGGTGCAAACAAAATTAAGTTATCTTAGCAGTTTTTGCAAACTGAAACTATTTTAACAATGTTCCTTACAGGATTTCAGAGTGCAAAATTAAGCTATTTTAACAGTTTTCCTGGTAGGAAAATTCATGCATCAGTTGCTAAAATATTAACTGCAGCAGTTTGTGGTTTGCATTTACATGTTGAGAAAGTCGTTAATCAAATTGTATTATTTGGTAAGATCACATAAAACACTTTATTGTGTAGTCATAAAACATAATCACTACAAACAATGCTTAATTTTTATAAGACTAATGTTGCCTTTCAAAAAAGAACAGAAAACACTTTATCCAAACAAAACATTGCCATTTGTTAAGTGCTCAGTCTTATTCTCAGAAAACACATTCTATGAAAATGTACTATTACATTTGTGTTAAATATTACGTAATGAGAATATTACCCTTTTTTTTTAATTCTATGTTAATATAAAAATATGTTTAATACTGTATATTGAATAACGGCACCAAACTTTCTTTATTTGCGTCAGTATAACTCTAGAAAAACATAAATAAAAAGAGTGTTTATTTTAGCTCGGTAAAAATTAGTGCTGCTCTGTTAATGTCTCTGTGACGTCGTTGGCCTTCTTATTGCATGTCTGTTTACTCTATAATTCTACAGCAACTTAAGTTTAGTTCGTGAAATGGCGTGGTAAGAAGGGGTATGCCTGGGACTCCGAATTGTTATGTGTTTACAATAGCTCCTTTGTGCAGCAATACAATTAAATTGATTTCAAATATAAAATTTACTACAACGCAATGTGACAATTGAAGACTGACTGCATGGTTTTTATTTAAAAAAAAAACATGAAACAGTTGCAATTAGAGACAAAAGTTTAGTTTACATATAGAGTGGTTACATCAATATATTGTTCATTATGACTCGGTAAGCATGAAATATGCATGTTCTTTTCTGTTGAAAGTAGCAACCAAGTGTCGATATCTGTTCAATTTATTGTGTTTTTGCTTTTCCAATGCGTGACCGCCCTGCCTGCGGGAACTGCTTAGCCAATAGGAAAGTTCAAGGTACCTGTTATTGGCTGATAGTTCAAGAGGTGGGCAGGGTTTTACTAAATGTGTCAATAGATGGCAGCACTACTTTAGTAGTTCTCACAGTCGCTCGCAAGAAACGTAACAATAATTGGGAAGAAAAATTGTGTGATATTTTCCCAACTTGCGCAATTGGAACGTAAATCACCAGTATGTAAGAATAAGCAGGTTTTGTTTAACTTCTGTAAATTTTGACGGCTTTTAGTGGACGTTACTGTTACATTAGTTTTAGGGGCTACTGTGGCCGAGTAGTTAGACCACTCTCCTCCCATCAAGGCAATCCGGGTGTTGTCCTGAATTTTTCGCATGTTGGAAGCCTGGCGTCCAAGTTGGGAAAAATAATATTTTTATGAAATAGTGTTAGTTTTGTAGACATTAGTTTGGACTATATTTTCCTTATACAAAAAAAAAGTAACTGAATTATTAATATGTAAAAGAGTATCACATTTGTATTTCTTTTTTTTGAATGGTCCCACTTGGTACCACATTTGAATGCAAAGGTTTGTACTACAAATCCACATTAAGTGCGCTACATACTGCAGCTTCTTCCGGTGTAATTACGGTCTTTCCTCTAACCAAGGGATGGTTAATTTTTTGCTTAAGGTTTTTTTTTTTTTTTTTTTGTCCTTTTATGGCTTTCTGAAAGGAAAAATGTGAAGTGGAAAAGCTAAATGAGCTAAGTGCCAAAAATATGTTTTCACGTAAAAGGCAATAAACAGCACTGCAAGAACCTGTGGACATATGGGGACGGCGATCTTTAAGTCCTCACAAAATCTGTCGGGGAATATTGAGATGTAATTTTTCAGTATTATATTGGCCTCCTTTATCATTTCCACCCTTCCAATGTGAAATTTGTGATTATAGCGGGTATTCCACTTAAGTTACGCTACAGTATTGGTATGGCAGTTTTCTCATCATATATTTAGACTGCAGAAAGTCAGACAAATTAAGGATCCTAAAACATTTATCATACTAAGATAGTGGCCTAAGTACATGTTGTAAGTTCAACTGCCGTATATTGCTATAATTGCAAATTTCAAATTTTTAATCTCAGAGTTTCATAAGAGTGAAAAATTAAATAAACCAATATGGCTACTGAAACAACATTAATAGGTTGCTACAAATGTTATGTAACAAATTCATCCTTGGTGGCGTATGCTAAACGGCCCTTTCACACGTCAAATTTGCTTTACTTTTCTGTTAAATTTATTTAATTCAATTTCTTCAGCGTCGTATAATGCCACGTTGACGTCATTACCGTGGCCATTTTGTCTTTCAATTTATTGAATGCCTTGAAATTTGTCAAAGACTTTAGTTTCGAACATGTTTGAAATTTTCTTGAATTGAAATACTTATGAACAGAAAAAAGGTTTTTGTGGCGGTGTTAGTTAAAATAACATATTAGTTGAGTTCTGTATGTGAATTAAAGCCCAATAAAATAAATACTATTATTATTTGTTTTAAATAATTTACACAAAAATAAGAAAATTTTTTATTTGCTAAACCAGATATTTTGGTGTTCTGAAGTATTTGTGGATAATTGTAAAATAGCTACAGTATTTTCTGTACCATTAGTTCACAAATTGTGGGATAACTCTTCAAGTGAGGTCTTTACTATTTCTTGAATCCTAGTGCTATTCAGTAAATTGAATTCAGTTTATTGAATAGCACGACTATTCAAGATATTTGATTCAATAAACATTGAAGGTACCACTTGTAAAGTTATCATACAATTTATAAATAAATTACGCATAAAATTAATAATGTAGCTAATTTAATACCTATCTACCAACCCTGCACGACACAAAAATACGTGGTTTAGGCAGCACAAAATTTCTTATTTTTGTATATGTTTTTTTAAAATAAATAATGCTCGTGGTTATTTTTGATATTGTATGTTTCACATATAGAATACAATAAATATGTTATTTTAAATAATATTTTTAAATAATTTGGTCCAAGAAAATTTCAAACATGTTCGAAACAAAAATCTGTGATAAAATTCATGACATTTAATAAATTGAAAGAAAAGCGGCAGCGGTTGTGACGTCAGCATGGCATGACATTCAATAAAATGAATTCAATAAATTTGAAAGAAAATTTAAGCAAAATGTGATTGTGTGAAAGGGCCTTAAGGCCAGACCACTTGTATGAAACCGTTGTGACCCATGTTGATTCCCTGTGGGATCACTTCGAATTTTCGCAAGTGGTGGGCATTGCCATTTCATGGTGAGTTTCCGCTTTCCCTACCATCTCATTTCTCTGCTGCTCAATATTCAAGACTTCGCTCATAAGGCAGCTACCTGGTATGAGCTGTAATGAATTACAGTGTGTTTGGAAATATTTTACTGTGTGCGCAGTCAGTCTGCTAATATTACACCTACACATTAGAGGCTCGGAAGTGACGAAGTGGTAAGGGCTACCTTGATGCACGTTTCAAATGCAACATTGCCACAACGAGCCAAGTGCTGAACTACAGTGCAATCCATTTTTACTATGGGACTTAAATTGGTAACCACATAATTTTATTGATGTGATGTCTGTAGCTAAGTTCAGTGCATATCTTTGAGTTTTGTATAAATCAGTTTAGCACATTTTGAAGACGGCAGTCTGAAAATGTGATTTTTTTTTAGCAATGTTGGAAGGCTTAATATCATTGTTTTTAATTAGCATAGTGTCTTAAGAACCCCATACACCAGGCGCTAGATGTCACATTTCAGGTACGGGAACAAGCAGGCGATAAAAGCTAGAATGTGTCAACAACAATATCGCATTTATGAGCGGAGTGCTTCAAGTGGTATGCAGTGTTTTGGTCGTTGGAATTTTCCGATGGGACTTGAAGCGGTGACCCTATTTTTTATTTACGTAAAGTCCAACTTGTGCTTCTCGGTTTTCGTTTTACTATCCCGGTTAGTATTTTTCACGTGACCGCAGTCTGAAAACCCGCTTGTAGCCTCTTTGAGATGCCTCGAGACCACGTTTCTAAGCAAGGTATTTAGAAAACAAAAATATATAAGCATAGTTTTAAATGTGTTTTCTTTTCATAATCTCCTTAAATAAATTTATCTTAACTTGATGCAACAATGGTTATGCGCCAGCTTATAGAGCTGTTTAACTATGGCATTACGTCCTTGTACAAAGTGTTTTATTTCGTACATTGCACAATTGCCCATGTGGAATAGTTTCGTGAAAGTGAGGATAAATTAATGTTCATGGAAGCAAAGCTCGAGCAATACCTAATCATAATTATTTATTTTTGTTTGGCTTTACGTCTCGTCGACACCCAAGGTTATTAGAGATTTTTACTCGCAACTGTACAATGGGAGAGGACTCTGCCATGGCCTAAACAACCGTCGCAGCCTGATACGATACTTTAGGCAATAGCACTAGACTCGAATGATTTCGTGAAACCGTGGGAAACCGAAATCAGGAGACCAGGGACCGGAAACCGAACTTGGGTCCTCCCGAATGTGGTACTTGACCATAATCTTCAAAGTATTAAGGACGCCGCCTATCTGCACTTTACAGGCTCCAAAATGACGAAGCTGTAAGGGCGACCTTGAAGCGCGCATCAAAAGCAGCATCGCCACAACGAGCCAAGCTATGACCTAGCATCATGCAGTATTTCAGCCGATCCATTTTACTTTGCGATTTTTAAGTGTTGGCCATATGATTTTATTTGTGGAAAGTCTATAGCAAAGTTTAGCACACATTCTGTCCAGTGCAGTTTCGCATCCGGTTAGCACATGTTGTATTACTGTTTTTATAGTTACATGGAGGGCTTAGAATCAGTGTTTCATTGAGCATGATGTCTTAAGGGCATGGGCCCGAGTTTCTTCGCATTTAATGTCAATTATTTTTTAAAACATAAACGGGAGCCGATATCGTAAAATCGCTTCGTAACTTTGTTATGACTGATTTAAACTGCATACTCTAATTTTGTCGAGTCAGAAGACTGCAAAATAGTTGTTAATTAGTTAATTAACGAAATTTCCTTTTAACTGATAAATTAGCTATACTCATCATACAGTTTGTCTCGAAAAATTACATTGCATTGTAAAACCAATTTGCAACAAAGTTACGAAGCAATTTTACGATATCGACTCTCGTATGCATTTTAAAAAATAATTCTCTCATAAGCCGAGAAACTCGGACCCAAGCCCTTAAGGTTGTTTCAGTAGGAAAAAAAACATAATTTTATATATGTATGAAACAGTGTTAGTTCTGTAGACGTTACTTAGTAGTAAATTTTACTCTTACGAAAAAAATTGGCTCAGTTTACCCATAATGACATTTCAAAGTCAAATTTTGCATGTTTGTGGTTCATACACCCCTCGAAAACCAGTTAACATATTTAAACAAAGTAATTCGCAGTGAAATTACATATCACTGGCTAGGGCTTTAAGTATACAACTATCCAATACAAACTATTTTTGTATTTGAAAAAATTTCTAAATGTGGCAAAACATTTCCAAATTTCAGAAATCTTTTAAAAATATAAAACATTGTTTGAATGGATTTTTATATGCGTGAAGCCCTATCCAGTGGCATGTTTTTTAACTGTGAATTATTTCGTTACATTATTTTGACTGGGTATTCGGGGGGGGGGGGGGAGTGAACTAAACACATGCTAATTTTGACTTTGAAATACCACTACGGGAAAACTGGCTGAGCTAAATTTTTTCTGTAAGAGTAAAATGTACTCCAAAATATTGTCTACAAAACTGACACTGTTTAATACAAATATATATATTTTTTTTCCTTCTTGAACGACCTTAATTACATTCCATCCTTGTTGGAAGTGTGTTTTCTTTCGTTCGTTGGCACAATGGGCTCATGTACAGTTTCGTAAAAAAAAAATATTATTTTCTAATACACTGCAACCACGACAGTATAAGGACAGGACACTCGCCTGTAAACTTGACCCCCTTGTTGTTCGGCTGCAGTTCACCAAGTTACCGAGAATATTGTGCGACTTTGGTGCTGCAATCAGCGCGGTCGGTTCAAACTCCGCCCACTTCCCTCCCATTTTTTCCAATGTTTACATTATAAAGATAAATAATTTATCAAAACGTATTTTTTATAAATTTATGAAATGCTTCCTTTGCTCACGAACCTAAAGCATGGCTCCAGCAATCTTTATTTACTTATAATGTAAACAGTGGGAAAAAGTGGGCGGAGTTTAAGTCCGACCGCCATGATTGCAGCGCCAAATACGCACAACACTCTCGGTAACTTGGTAAACTACAGCCAAACAACAAGGGGGTCAAGCAAAATACATTTGCAGATAGGCGAGTGTCCAGGCCTGCACTTCTACGACGGTGGCTGCAACACATTTGAAAGTGCGTGGTAGGCGAGGCCCTTCAAATGCATTGCACCGAGTTACAGCTATTCCATTTTTTGACGAAACTATTTAATGCGCATTATATCTGAATACTGGGTTACCAGACACTGAGAATAAGAAAGAAGGACATTTCACTAAAAAGGAGGACAGTGAAAATTTTACTAACCAGACCAAAAGTACACATTTTCATGTGAACAACCAACACACACTCTGCTTCATGTTCCTTGAACAAGAACAAAGTATGGAAATTTAGATTTAACAGTATCACTAAATTTACATTTTCTCTTGGACATTTTTTCAGACACAATGAACAAGTACGGTTTGTTGTAAATCAGTACCCCCATCTTGCCCAAGAGGTGCAAGACAAATGCTGACGGTTTATCTCTATAAGTGACCATATTGCAGCCCATAACGTGCGATTTCTTTTATCAAAGTTTTCTGTTGAAAAATAAATTGTTACTCCTACACACACTAAAGTACACAATTCCCTATCTCCGCCTGCAATACGTCAGCGTTCAATTTGGCCATGTAACAAAAAAGCAGCGTAACAGTCTAGTTCTTATATAACGCCGTTGATCTTGCCAGAAGATGAAGCCTGTGTCCGCACCTGACCACGGCTGAAGACATGGTCTGCTCCGCGCTGACGGTACGGCAGGCGCAAGAGACGAATATCGCCCGTACGGTATGTTATTACAGGTGCCGGGGCGGGCAGGGAATGTGCGACCTTCACCCAGGTCGACGAAGAACGGCATTCCAGCAAGGCAGCCAGGAGACAGCGAAGACGTGTTTGCAGAGTAGCGGGACGACCTTGAGTCGAGGTCGCTGGTCGCCCTCCCTCGTCCCTGCAACCCGCCTCCCACTTACCGCCCAGTGTCTGGGTCGCCTTAACTTTTCCGCTCCTCGGAAATGATCGGGGACATTCGTTCATCTTCGGCGTTTGCGGTTGATTCTACAAGATGGTTCACAATTAAAGAATCACAAGCACAGAACATAGTGCACGATCAGAAGCCTTGTGCAAAATAATTCATAACCGTATTCTTGTTGCAGTGTTTGGCCAATTGGATTTTTTCGGCGAATCTGAAATATTCGTTGTTGTAAAAAGTTAACCGAAGGTCATTAAAACCGATCTGAAGAGTAATCGTATTTTGGAGATAACAGGAAATATAGAAACTAAGTCCCTAAGAACTGTCCATTTTTTTTAAGGTTAAAATTTCTTATTCCAGCTTTGTTTTATTCTTGTGTATTTTTGGAGGTTGAATCAATATGGCGGACATTCACAAAATCCCTTGCTGTGATTGGTTACTTTCCTGTGAGTACGCACAAGAAATGAAATATTTCCTATATCAGCACCTCTATCCACACGACCCCTTTTGAATCGAAGGAAAGAATTATTATTGTGCGAACGACCTATGTTCTATGCTTACTGTTACGTTATCAGCTGTGAACCTACCTTACTACTGGTTATAAAGAAAATGTGTTTTCTTGTGGGAGTGATTGGTAAAGGAAAAAATTCTGCCGCTAATTGCGCTGTTTTCACTAAAGGTCTAATAAAATAACGAGATCGAAGTAAAATTACATTTAACTGTTCTTGGGAAAGAGAGAAGTCATTTAGTATAATTTTAAAACGAAAAACATACCAAATTTGACTTGGAAATTATCAAATTTCTGAAACATAAAATTTACGAAAGCTCTGTGATTGGTCTATAAGCTGTAAAAATGTTTCCTGTGCCAAACTTTCAGCATACATCTTTCAACCCTAGTAGTACAATTAACCTTAGTTTAGGTTAGTCTGTGTATAGGTTCAAATATCTGTAATACTGTGCGCTGAATCTATGGACGGTTTTATTACGGTTAGGAAAAATTAACACGATGCGTATTCCTGCGTTTACGCCAAGGTTAATTCTACTGCAGAGTAGAAAGATCTGTGTTAAAAGTTTAGCCTGGTGGTCGTGTGTTTGTGTGAATGATGCACGGTGCCAAGGGCGATGTTGACCGGCTCATCTGGCGACCTGGCGCGGTATCGCCTCTACTGCAAGACACTGAAACGGTGTGCAGTGGTATCGTAGATCACTCACCTGACTGGCACTTTCAGCCAGGGGGTGGCACTGCCTATTGCAACATATGGGAGCTAAGTGAAGTCGCAGTTTTGGGTGTTCCATTATGGCAACCGCCTGTTCTTTATCTAATCGTAATAAGAAATAGTTCTTAATTAAACGCCCAGACCAAGCAATTTTATAGTTAATCAATGTTGTTCCTCACATTACTAATTTGCACTACTCTAAGGTGTTTTTAATTGTTTAGAGTCGCATCAACACAAGTGTACATAACCTCAAAACGTGTCAGCGTCATGATGGAACACCCAAAAATCCGGCTTCAAATACGTCACAACAAGCCATCTCCTGTCTATTCTTACCTCCATGCTTTCAGCGATGACGCCATCTTGTTATTGGTGAAAAGCTTAGCAAAGTCCATTGCACATTTCTGGAGTAGTTTCACACGAATCCCGTGAGTAGTTTTTCAGATATGACAGGTTGAAAAATCTGTTTTTAGCCATTTTGAGGGGTTCCGAAATGATTTTTGTGACTGATGTGATGTTTTGAAACTACATTTTTTTAATTATTTGAAGTGTATTTTCGTTTCGTACATTGATATAATGGACATATGGGGAATAGTTTTGTAAAAGGAACGTATTTACGAACATACAGCATAATGCATGTCAGACGGCGCCCGTAACCTTCCTTTACGTTCAATCGCCGATGATACACGAATGTTCCCGAGTGCTTCCGAGGAGTGGAAAATTTATCGCGACCCAGACGCTCGTTTACTTACGTAACGCGTCTTCCGCGGTAGAGAGGGCAAAGGGAACAATTGAAGCACGGTGCATTCGTGACTGGCTCCATAAATGCTTCCTCTCTATCCAACCACTTTGCCATACCGCCTCCTCCCTCCCCCTTTTCTATCACGTTACAGTGCCCACTTTGAGGGGATTTTTCGCGCGTTCAACGACCTGTAGCTGCTGTCCTGGGGTGGAGTTAAGAGGGCATGATACTTAATTCAGCGCTAAAAGCATCAGTTTAAAATTGTAGGTTTCTCGAAGACAATTTGCAATACAAAAAAAAAAAAACTTACACGTTAAGTTTTAACAACTTTCTGAGCAATTTTTTTTTTTTTTTTTGTCATCTAACGTAATCTGAAGAACAATATCTGACACTGAAATCGCGTACATTTAATTGCGTTGCAACATCAACGCTTAACAAATTACCATTCTGAGTAAATGTTATTTTATGAAGTTGGCTCATATCTTTATCTGTGATTGTTTATCAGTCTTTCCACATTGACTTTTAAAAACGCGTAGATTTAAAGTGGTGTTTTTAGCGTTTATCTACCACGTACGTTTGTAGCGTGCCACTTTTCTTCTTGTCTTACTCCCGAAAAGTTTATCTACGAAGATAAATATAATGTATTATACAAAATTTTTAAATTGCAGCAGGCTTATTAGAAACATAATTTTGGGGCCCCTTCAAAGTGCCTAAAAACAGAGTTTTCTTTTTATAGCTGTAACTACAAAAATACAGCTACGATTCGTAAAACTCATCACTGTAAGCGTGCGTTAGACTTAATGACAAACGTTCAAAATATAAAATTGTAGGGTCACCGTTTAAATTCCACTGGAAAAAGTGTAAAACGAAAACACTGCATGTCAGTTGGGCGCACCGCGAACATAATTGAATGGGTTATCATCGAGTATGGTAAGTTGAACCTTATGGCTTTACGCACATCAAACACGGGAAATTACTTCCTATACATGGTCCTCTTTAAGGTTGGTTCACAGTTAAAAAACATACAGAAACATATAACTTAATAGTGGAAACTGTGCACGACCAGACGGCTTGCGCAAAATTAGTTCACAATAGGAATCTTACTGTTATTTTTAGCGAATGGCATTTTTTCCCACGAATCTGAAATATTCCTTGCTGTGTAAAAGTCAATCTAAAGTCATTGAAACACAGTTGAAATGGAATCGTATTTGGAGATAATAGAAAATATAGAAACAATTTCCCAATAAACTGCACAAAGTAAAACGTTCATTACAACATAGAAACATGGTTTCTTAATTAAAATGTCTTATTCTAGCTTTGTTTTATCCTTAAATATTTTTGGAGGTTAAACCAACATGGCGGACATTCACAAACTCCTTTGCTGTGATTGGTTGATGTGTTGTGCATACCTACGCATTAGAAATGAAATATTACCATTTCTATCTCTATGCACACGACCATTTATTGCAGTTGTGAATCGGTAGGTAAGAATACACAGAGGTTAGTTCTTTTGCGAACGACCTATGTTATATGCTTACTGTTATGTTATCAATCGTGAACCCACCTTAACGCTCGGTTTCAGTTGTCATATTGAATTATTTTATTTTTCACTTTCATGAAATTCTGAGAAGAAAAATGTGGACTTTACGATTATACCACAAATTATATTTACTTTGCGTTACAGTACAATCATGGCAATTGAACATTTAACGTGTATTTACAGTAGACTACAATCAGTCACACAAGTTAAGAACGTAAAGAAAATTGTATTAGTTTACTGAATGGGGCAAATATATACTTTGAGAGTGAGCGATAGTCACTAGCTAGAATTTTTGTATTTCGTGTCATAACTTTTCTTTTGGGTACATTTTTTAACTTTAACCTTATTACGGAATAGAATACATACCGTAAACGGGGGTTACTTTGACAATTTAACATATACGTTTTTGGGTTTTCTGGTAAATAAACATATAATCTGAGCCGAGTATTTTAAATAATTAATTTTATCCTTATAGTTAACGCTTGAAACTTCCGTCATTAAATAACATAAAAACCAAAATTTGAGTTGTCAAAGTTACCCCGCTAGGTCAAAGGTTTACGGTACTGATAGAATTTTAGACACCGTAAGTATATTTTTGTCGTAACTGTTGTTGCAGATAGAATTGTAGTTAGAAAAATCTTATTACTTTCTTAACTGTAATTAGAGCTGTAACAACAGTAACGGAAAATAAAGATGTATGATGTCACAAATTCTATCAATCTTATTATATCCCGTAGTTAGGTTAAAGTTCCAATAATTTACACAGAAGAAAAGTTATGTCACAAAATACAAAAATTCAAGATGGTGACTATCATTCGCTGTTAAAGGTTCAACTGACATGGTAGCAATGTAGCGCAAAGTAAAAACTATTTGTAGTTGATCGCAAATTCCACATTTTTCCCAGTCAAAATGTCAGAGAAAGATAAATAATTCAACATGTCGACTGAAAACTAGCCTTAAGAATTATTAATAACCGTTTTAGAAACATTTGCAGAAAACACTGTAAGCAAATATTTTTGGTATCCAGTTCCACCCCTCTACCGTTTTGCCTCACCCATTATTACATACAGATTTTTTTCGCCAGAAACCTTGGCGGGCCCACGCACAGTATTTGACCAAAGTTCTTATCGCGTATGGTGAATGATACAGGAAGGCGTACGTTACAGACAGACATTCACTAGATTAAGACCTCGGTTCCCTATTTATGCTATTTAAGTAAGTTTTATTTTTTTAATCCTGAAAGGGAGCAGACATCATAAAACCGTTACATAGCAATTTTGGAAACTATTTGTAATAAGAAGCCTAATTATTTCAATACATAAGTTTTAGTAATTTTTTGGCTAGTTATTGACTTAAAGAAAATTTTATTAAGTCTATAACTAGCCAAAATTATGTAAAGCATAAGTTTTGGAAAAAATTAGGCTACTTAGTATAAATGATTTCCTACATTTCAATGTAACGGTTTTCCTATATCTACTCCCTTTCAGAATTATAAAAAATAAAACTCGCAAAAACAGCATAAATTGGAACCCGTGCCCTTAAATAAGTACTAGTACGATAAAGAATGTTAACTAGGCGCATCACAATTTCAAATAAAATAATTAGGGCACCGTAAGCGTGGGGTAACTTTCGGCTATTTCTATTTTCTACAATTGAAAATTGTGAGTAAATTCTAATTAAATTTCATGTCAATAATTAATATTCGAAATTTATCTTAAATAAATTTCTTTATTCAATGCTACCGTAAATTCTAAAAATAATTTTTGTATTGTCTAAAGACTGTCCAGAGTCACCACGTTTACGGTACGTACGATGAATTTATATAGAAATATGAAAATTGCATACTGTTACAATGTTTATCTGCATATTGCAATGAATGTTACAGACAACAAGATACGGTAAATTTCGAAAGAGTTGGCGTAACGGCTCCACAATAGACTCGCATTCTGGAGGGCCTGGATTCGATCACCGGCCCCCAGCCATTCTAATTCCGATTTCCCACGGTTTCCCGAAGCCACTCAAGGCGAATGCCTCGTAGCTAAAGGCCAATGCTGATTCCTGTCTATGCGAACCATTGGTTACGACTTTATTGACCTTGCCATGGACGATCGAGTAACTATTCTACGCGATAAAACGGTTTCATACACCTTTATTGAGGAGTTTGCATGGAGTTATGTTTTACAATATAAAACGGAATGCCTATTCCACTCACTCATCAACGCACATCCCAAACCAGTAGACCTAGAGATATTAAATTCTACAGGGCGAGGGGGGTTTCCCTTACGCCGTAGGCACCCACTAAGAAGTGATTTTGCGAAATTTGAAAATTAAGCCGGTGACAGAGGGTGAAATGTGTTTTAAATTAATCCTCGGTAGCGCAAACCTTTTGAGATATCAAGGCGAATTACGCTTCATAATGAATCTTACATATATCCTTAACTAGGATTTTCAGGATTTTTTGAAATTCAACCTCTAAGGGCATTTAAAAAAATAATGCGTATAGGGGTATAAGTTGAGAGCATTGTCCCGATATCCTCGATATCTCATAAACCTGGTAAGATAACGTTTATCTTTAGGGGGGGGGGGGGGAAAAGTCGTAATTTTTGCAATGTCCTCAATATCTCATTAACACGATTAGATATAATTATAGTTTTTCCTTCAAAAATTCCATGCGGGAAATTTGTTGCTGGGCAGCTAGTAGTTTATAACGGTACAATTTCAAGTAAGTGTATGCAAATATTAAACACTGATTGAAAGCGAACGAATCTTCCGATTCCAGGCAAGTTACTTCGTGGAGTTGGTATGACTGCAAGAAACATTTGAGCCAGCTTGAACGGTTGTGACAAATAGTTATAATTGTTTTTTTTTTTCTATTTGCGTTGAATTTTGTTTTATGTTGAAATGATCAAATTTAGTACGAAAATAATTTTCCAATTAATTTTGTGATTTTACCACATTACATTTGATGTGAGATCACAAAAAAATTCCTATAAATTCTGGAAATAAATTTGGGATTGGTTTTACACGACCCAAAACTAGTGCTAAGTTTGAGAACTCCGTTGTATCGGTTACACGTAACAGATGACGTAATACGTTGACGAAAGTTGAAGTAATACATTAAGTACCTATTTGATACATTGGCAGTAGGCTATTTTAAGAGCAACTGTTACAAGTGTGTATCTGATACAAAGTAACACATTTTTTTATTTGTAGCACTTTTGGGTTTGAACCCTACGTTGCATTTTTTGCGCTGTTTTGACTATAAAAGACAGAAATGGGATTTTGCGGATATAAATAGGTATCTGTTCACCTTCTACTTCAGTAAG
>PNEQ01050479.1:20327-30761 GCA_003012365.1 Medauroidea extradentata
ATATATATATATATATATATATATATATATATATATATATATATATATATATATATATATATATATATATATATATATATATATATATATATATATATATATATATATATATATATATATATATATATATATATATATATATATAGTTACAAGTTTGAGCAAAAACTTAAATGCGGGCATTTCTCATAAGTTCTTTTGGGTTAGAGGTCTTATAATTTGAAATAAAGGAGTTGAATTAAGTTATTGATTTACTAGCTCACAAAGCTTATAAAAACACAAAACAGCAATCAACTATAACTTTCACAACACAATTAGTTATGCACACAGTTACTCCTGTGTCACAGACACGTTAATTAACTTTGACAATTAAAGCACAAAAAATGTTTACCATCAATTAATTAAACACTACAAATCACAATAAAATTCAGTCATATATCCAATCAACAGTCTCTCAAATAGTGACAGTGTACAACCTTAATAGTCCGAGGTGGTGATGAATCGCCGTGTGCTGCGCAGCACCCCGAGTGCACCGCTGTCTTCACTCTTAAGGTCTTCTGTTCGACTCCCGACGCGCACCTCCTCTTCGCCCGTCAGCCCGCTGCAGCAGTCCTCTTGTTTCGCCCAACACTGCTCCGAAGGTATCCGCCTACCGCCTCACAGTAGACTCTGACGTCACCAAGATGTCTTCACCAGTCTCTCTCCACAAGCATTGCACCTTCTTCTAGCACGACCAATAGCGAACTCTCCCCAAATGTGCCGATTCTGCGTTTTTATACTCCGGTCAAACTCCAGGGGTTCCCCGAATCACATGGATCTAAACATAGACATTTCATCACGTTTCTGATATGACTTGAGTCACATAGGCCGCCCATCGTAGGGATAAGACGCAGTTGGGACAGGTATCTATGACGTAGCTTCGGCGTGACTTCCATCACGTAGCCGCCCGTTCTTTGATCAGGGGCCAGTCTACAAGGGGTTACGAAACAGCCGCCGACCACCGGCCTCCATGTACATGGCACGCAACAATGTATATAATTTGGAGGGCAATAATTATATTTGAAAATCCTAAAAGGGAGGAATTGTTGAAGAGATATTGTGGATAATGTTAGTACTGTGTAGCTTATTTTATATACAAAGAATAAGGCTACATCGCGGTCGTAGAAGAACAGGTATGGACGCTCGCCTATCTAACAATGTATTTTGCTTGACCCCCTTGTTGTTTGGCTGTAGTTCGCCAAGTTACCGTGGATGTTGTCCTTTCTTGAGTCAGGACGGTCGGACTCAAACTCTTCCCACTTTATTCGGGTACTTACATTGTAAAATAAATAAAAATTGCTTGCGCCATGCCATTTTAAAAATAATACTCGCCAAAACAGTAGTGGTCAGGCCGCAGAGCAATATGCACATCTTCGGGAGTTACTAGATTATTCGAAAACTTCTCAGCGTAAGTTACGTCTACTTAGGAATAGCATTTAAAAAACGTTACGCAAGAGTATACCCATTTTCTCAATTTAATCTCTAAAATTTTATTTTTACTCTGCAGAAAATGGCTAAATATTGTGTTTTTACTGTCCTATTTAGGTATGAAAATCCAGGCGTAGAATGTTTTATAGGTCTTTCAGGATAAAGTGAGTACTAAATATGTAACGTTTCGAAAATATCACTAGCCGTTACTGCATATAATTTAACACGAACTATACTTGCCTTACGGCTTGTGTGGTTGGCAGCGAAATTTCGGAATAGAGTTCCATGTATTTTCCTATTTAGATTCAACAATACTGAAACAAAACTAACCGAAGTTGACATAATTGTATTTTATATACTTAATAAACTTATTTTTATCGAACTGTATCGATTCCTACTGACTGCACAATTTGTCTCACAGGCGCAAACATTAAGTGACGTGTCCAGAGAGGTTAGACATGTCCCGTCGTTAGCCGTTACGTGCGGAAACATACGAACTGGTTGAAAATATAATTTTAGCAGGGCTTTTTAGAATGCTCACTTTATTCCGAACTGCCTATAAAATGTTTAGGCGTGTACGTAACACATATATGTCAAAATTTACGCCCTTAAATGATAGGTCACCACAGAATTTCTCATGTCATAGAGTCGAGTTTCCGGAGAGAAGATTGCACGACAGTTCAGTGACTTGTGCGTAGAGGCTAGGTTGAAGAAAGATGCGCGTGTTGTGTCGTCCTTACAGCTTCCGCACTTCTATACCTCGAACACGCTAAATACGTTCACACAGGCGGCCATATTAAGACTGCGTGGTAGACAATTAAGCGCTAAAATATCCAACTGAAATCTACACGTGCTTGAAAGTCAATAAGAAAAACTACTACATAACATTCCTAGACAATGATATTTGCGTACTTTATGCGCAAATATTTTCCCAGAATGAAGCTTTTATTAAGCATGATCTCTTGTGTCGCATTCAGATGTTACGAGGTTTCGGAGTACCGTATGATTCTTCGGAAATACGTTACTCCTCGAAAAATATTTTCGCACGGAAACTTAGTTGAAACTATTTTTTTTTTTTCCCCTGCGAGAAATCTACAGTTTCGTGCAAGATTCCGTCCGAACCATTTTTACTATGGGACTTTAAATGGTGACCATATAATATTATTGGTGGGAAGCCTGTAACATAGTTTATTGCACAATTCTGAGTTTCGCAAGCTTTCGTTTAATATATTTTGAAGTACAGCAGACTGAAAAGGCCGTTTTTAGTCATGTTGGAAGGCTTTGAAGCAGTGCTTTTAAAGAGCATGGCTTTTTTAACGTTCCGACCTTGTGCGAAGTGCGTTTTTCTTTCCGTACGTTGGCACAATGGGCTCATGTGGAATAGTTTCGTTTAAAAAAAAAAACAGTTTACGAGTACACTACAACGGGCTTAAGAGATAATTAGTTTTTTAAACACAGACAAGAGCTGATAATATAAAATTGCTCTGTAACTTTGTTGCAAATTAGTTTCACCAACTTAGCTAATTTACTAATTAAACAGAAATTTCGTTAATTAACTATTTAGCTACCATCATGCTATATAAATCAGAGCATATAATTAAAACCAGTCATAACCAAGTTACGGAGCGATTTTACGATATCGGCTCCCATTTATGTTTTAAAATATAATTATCGTCAAACATATATAAACTCGGGCCCAAGTTCGCAATAAAAGCGTCAAGTCATAATACCAGCGACAATACCACAATCAGAATGTGGTGACGTGAACTACAGAGGTGGTTTGACAGGCTTTTTGAAACGTATCGTGTTGAATGTTTTCATTCAAACCGGGATCGGTGAAAATGGACGAATAATAAAATAGTTTCGACTGTTGGTGATACTTCTCTGCGTCGTAGACGGGTTACGATTCACCCTGATTGGCTGGTTACCCACGCCTTTTATTAAGTAATAAGTAGAGGCACGAGTTTTACGCGTATTTATTCTAGGTCAGGTTGACCTTAAGGCGACCGCCTAGCTGGCGATCTAACTGCGTGCAGCGTGTTCGGAGTTATGTTTTTTTTCTCAGAGACCAGTAAACGTGAGTCCACAATACTTATATACGGAAATAAAACAAACGTCAGACTTTATAAATGTGACTTTGTAGACACCGCGCTCAGCGGGATCAATATTTTAAAGCCCTCAAACTTGGCTAAAATCGGCTTTTTTCACGCGGTTGTTACTCAAGATATACGTAACGGATTTGTTCGAAATGGATGTCTACAAGTACACTGGATTTTGCTACAGTGACGCGTTCGATAAAATAACAGAGTCAGTGCTTAAAGTCCCATTGAAAAACGCTTTCTACGAAAACACTGCACGCTTAGTCCTTCGAGCCTAGAGGCGATGAGGTGTTTGACGCACGGGTTATATTCGACTTATCGCCTTCCGCGTTTCCGTGCCTCCTCGAACGTAAAAAAACTTGCGTCCACTAACTCTTAAGGACCGAATAACCCAACCCATGTACACGAGCTGCTAAGTTTTATTCGAAACCATCGCATTGAACAACACACTTTCAGATCTTCCATAGTAAGCTTATACTTAAGTGTTCAATTATAATTCTACCCTAAAGCCAGGATTACGATTTAACTTCCACTTACCACAGCGAAAAATGTCAGGGAACCATTTGTCTGAAAAGTGATTGGCCTAGAAGATTACGTGATCTTACTTCACGCGTGAATTTAGCTTCAAAACTTGACATTGACAAGCTTTCCGTCACGTGGAAGTGGAAATGTAGTGAAATTAGTGCAGCGGGAGGGGGGTTGCATGTTAACTCGCCCCAATCCCGCAGAGTCTGTGGGAAATAGTTGGATCAAGAAAGAAAATAATAATGCTATGGTGGATGGATGGATGGATAAAACTGTTTCAATGAATTGTTTTTACTCCGTAAAATTTTGACAGAAAAAAAAATTTGCATGTTTTATAACTTTAGTACATCTCGGAAGAATGTTTTAAAATTTTGAAAGCAAACTCATGCTTTAACTAATTTGTCGTGTGAAATTGAGCGGAGGTAAATTAATTTCTGTATTCCTTTTCGCGTGTGACGAAGTTGCCGCCAATAAGTTATAGTGTTTAAGCATATGATATAAGAAATAATTATTTTTAATGCGTCTAAAATAATAAATATGACGGAAAGTTAAAAGAATTAAACATGGCGTATATTGATATCCGTGTTAACAGGCCACTATATGGAAGAAAATGCTCTAGCAGTCCCATTTGTCACCAAGAAATGGCCATAAAATATGGAGGTTAATTAATTGGTCTCTTTTGTTTGAAAGTGTACCCCCCTCCCCTTACCATGGGCTGAGTCACTGGTAGTGTGACAGTATAGTCATCTAAGACCCGGCCTATGCAAGGTCGACAGAAGAAGTTCCGCAACGAGGAACGTGTGGCGATGCGGGTTTTCGCAGGTCATCAAATAGCAATAGACAAAAAGACGGCAAATAGTTCACAGTATTAGACATTGCGCGTGTGGCAACACAATATCTGCCGGCGATGGAATGTTGCGTGGCTATCGCGACCCTCCTCGAGGCCGGCCGTTGTAAATGCGCATTTCGAAAGTGTTGTGCGGAATCTTTTCAAACGGAGCGACCATTCATTGAAGGAATTTTTATTATTATTGTGTTTTTTTTTTTTTTTTTTTTTTTTTTTTTTGCGGAGTCAATTCAGCAAACGTGATGCCATTAACAGTCCTTCCGCATTCTTTTCCTGAACAACGCTTTCATAGTTAATCGAAAGGAATGTTGCTCATTCCTGATTCGAGGTCAGTTTGACATTTGATAGAAAACTAAAAAAAAATACACATATATCTGTGTATTGAGACGTGAAGTTATGCCTCTATTCCACGTGTCATTTCGAATTCTTTAACTTATCGCTCATTCAAGCTTTTATTGCTCTCTTCAATTGGTAACATTTTTTTCCTAGATTTTTCGCATATTTTATGGATTCATGACGGTTACGGAAGCTAACTTGCTATTCGCACCGTATAAGTTTAAAATTTTTAAATCTAAAAGTAAGAACAATTTTTAGACATTGCTAAAATAAAGCTCATAGCTGTCAACTCGATAAATCCACGAACAAATTTCAAAAGAGAAGAAGAAGACAACTGCGCCGAAGAATAAACTTACTTAAACAAAAATATTTACTTCCAAATATTATATTGAAATAGATCAAAGTCATATGAAATTAAACAAAAAAAAGCCGTTAAAATGCTTACAACTACACTCTAAAGATAAGATGAGTATTCATGGATATACGCCATTGCTTTCGAATGTTGCTAAGTTGCAGATAAACCCACAAAAACATAAAAATACAAAGAAAATAATAAATGCAACAATGTGTGTGTTGACAAAGACCATATCTGGTCTGATTTAATTACGTTTTTCGTAATTTTGTTGCATTTTTTATTTTCTTTGTATTTTTATGTTTTTTGTGGGTTTATCTGCGTCTTGGCAACATCCGCAAGCAATGGCTAGAGCCCGGTAGTTTTCGCGAAAATATTTTTGCAGCACTTTGTTTCAGTGTCTTACGTGCGCATCTGCATCTCTGGTTTGTGGTCAGTGATTGGATGCTGTAACACCCAGCGTGTGGTGGTCAAACTCGCAAATCACAGACGTGATGTGTGGTGGTTATCCGTTTTCTGATTGGCACAGTCAAATAAATAACGACTCTGCACAAAAACTATTTGTTAATAGCCATGAAGTTGAGCTGCAGGCGTGCACGTAAGGCACTGAAACAAAGTGAGGCAAAAATCTTTTCGCGAAAACTACTGGGCCCTAGCAATGGCGTATATCCATGAACACTCATCTTGTCATACATCCCCATTGCAAAAATATTTCAAAGATCATATATCACTCTAAAGACAAAGGAAAATAGTTTTCTGTTAACGTTCCTCATATGTACACTTTCAATTTTTTGTTAGTTACTATAAAATTAAAAATTTAGTAATTATGTTTATTTGTTTTCAAACGAAATATTTCAGTACCGTCAGTTTTTTGGGCCTGTTATTTGAAACGACAAAACATTCTGCGTTATACTAAAAAATTGTTTTATACAGGCCTCTTGTTTGAGGATATTTAATTCATTACGACACTACACTGACAGCAAATAGCTGAAAATAACAACAAATAAACAGCTTAAAAAGTAACGGCCAACACGACTTTATACAATGATATTTGAATTTTATATTGCAAATACGAATTCGAAAAAAAAACTACATTTAAACCAAAATTTTATATCAAAATAAGCGATTCTTGAATGGTTCCACGAGTGTCTTGGTCTGCTAGGGATTTTTTAAAATTATGTTAATTAATCTATGCATAGTTGCATGGTCGGCACATCGAACCAAAACTCCGAATGTTACATGTCACCATCATGTCGTGGTATAAGTGACCATTTTAACTTTTCCTCTCAGTTATTTGTGAAATAGTGACTGTGTCATTATTTTCCTAGTTCATAAGGTTTTTTTCAAGTTAGGTGTCATTGTCTACGTAGGGTTTTTTTTTTCAACCCCGATTAGTTGCAAAAAAATTAATGAATTTTATAATGCTTGTACTGTTGAAAGATATGTATATATTTCAGCTACGTTTCAACGTTATCGACACACACACATATTAAGACACTTATCGTACCAGTGCACCAACTTTTTACGATATATTCTCTTGACAATAAGTTGCCGCCTAACTATAGAACCGTGTGCGTGGTATGATTACGAGGTGCATCAAATGATGTGATTGTAGTTTCGTATGTGTGTGTGTGTTTTCCATGGGATGGCCATGAAGTGATAGCAATAATGCTGATGTGTTAGTTCGGCCGCTGAACGTGGTTGGTGTTGGTGAGAAGTGGGCAAACAATAGTGCTGTGTTGCTGTTTTCCGTTGTCATGCTTGTATTGAGCTGTGCTGTCACAATTTCGAGGTATCAGTCAACGTTATGAGCTGTATGTGTTTATGGAAGCAGAACTGTATTGACGACCATTATTTCCCCATTACCCTTACGTAACTGTACGCACAATGTCTGTTTGTAATATGCTATTTCAACCGACTGCGATGAGACTCTGGTGAGTGGTTGCACATTTGCAATGAATGAGTAAGTGAGAGGCTTTCGTAAGCGCTTAAGGCGGCCGCCTACCCCACGCTTCAAATGCGTTGTAGTGTGTTCGTAAACAGGTTATATTCCTCGTGTACCCATTGTGCCGACGTACGAAAAGAAAACAAACTTCAGGCAAGGTCAGAACGTCATTGTTCAAAATGCCATGCTCATTAAAACTCTATTTCTAAGCCCTCCAACATGGCTAAAAACGGCCTTTTCAGACTGCCGTACTTCAAAATGTACTAACAGGATGTATGTGAAACTCAGATTACGATCTGCACTGAACTCAGTTGCAGACTTTCCACCAATAAAATTATATGGTGACCGCTTTATGTCCCATAGTAAAAACAGTTCGGCGGGAAGCTTGCACGCTAGTTCAGTGCTTGGCTCGTTGAGGCGACGCGGCATTTGATGCGCGCTTCAAGGTCGACCTTACTGCTCCTTTCAGCCTCTCACGCACGGGTAGGCGGCGCCCTAACATCGAGGTCTTCAGCGCTGGTGAGGAGTGACATGAGGTGAGTGTGGAGCAGCGCCGAAATGAAAGGGCGGGGGAAACGGGAGATCCCCGAGAAAACCCACCGACCAACGGCATCGTCCGGAATGATTCTCACATGCCTTGGTGGGCCACCCCGTTTGCAAAGAAAAAACGTAAATTTGGGGAGGGGGTTGCAAAATGGGGTAGAGGAGCAGAACAGGATGTCCGCAAAAATTTTAACGGGCTTTGCATCGCATGCCGAGACAACTAGTAAAATATTATAAAAAAAAATTAAACAAAATTCCAACCGAAGCCGTACCTTTTTGATCCCGATCTCCTATGAAATTGCCCACTCAGCCCACACAGTGGACGAGACGTGCAGTCCGCTTACTTTTCCTCTTATCTCTACGGTGTACATGTTCAGTTCAATACAAGAGTTGATGACGTCAGAGGGACACTTGATCGCCTACCAGCTGCGGCAGAGCGGTCCTGCTAACAAGTTCTCACCCCCCCCCCCCTTGCCCTTCATGCCCCGGGGGGGATATTCTCGCGGGCTATTCCCGCCGATGACACCACGAGCAAGACCAGCTTGAGCAGGTAACGTGACGTCATCATCGACTAATTATGTGCGAATATTTAAGCCTAGCACACACGGACATATTTCTTGTACATGAAAGCGACCGTCTACGATGTACTTGAAAAGGAACAGTAGCTAGCGTTCTAGGCAGTATCCTATCCTACCAGATTAATTGTTCTGTTCACGCCGTCAATTTTTTGCACAAGAAGGTATGCACCAGTAAAATGTTGAATGCAGATTTTAAAGCTGTATTTAGGGTATTGAGGGGTGAAGGGTAATTTGCGTTCTGTTTATTTTGTCTGCGCCAAAAACAAATAACGAAGCTTAAAATTGAAATATTGTCGGCAGCAGGCAATATCCTGGCACTTTGCAAGATACGGTAATACTCCATCAATAGCTTCTTTTACCCAGCTAGACACTATACCTTTAAACATACTTCGCTTTTGTAAGACATTTCGTTCAAAAACAATTGCGCGTGCATAAAGATTGTTTACGTTCGACTTGCACAAGAAATATATCGATACTGCAGAACCGTCCCTACCCCACACTAGTTAGCATTCAAGTCCTTCTATGAAAGCTACAATATACTGTTCACGATAAAGTGAGTACTGCTTAAATTTTTCTTTAGGCCATTTTGAAATCATCTTTAAAATGTTTGACATGAAAACTTTCCTGAAACTAAAAACCAGAGTATCGATCCAACACTCTCAAAACTTAACGTCTTAGACCCCAATAAAATACAGTTCATTTTAGTATTATTACTGTTCGGGAGTTCTCATTTTAAAGTGAACAGACTATAGTAACGCTCGGTCGCTGTTCACACGATACAAGTTTGCTACAAGTCGAGGTCATCTTGCTGTACAAGAAATGTTGCCCGTGTGTACTAGACATAAGAAAACAACTAATGAATGTTGCTCTGTCTGAACTTCGACGGGAGATCTGCTGAGTAACCATTCAAGGGCGTCGTTTAGGAGAGGTCGGGGGCAAATTCCCCCCTTAATCTAGAATTCAAAGCGTATTTCAAATATGTTGGTTATTTCGATAAGAAAAACTGTGTATCTATGTTGCTACATTATCATCTTCAAAAAGTACTTTAGATGCATTATACAGAATGGCCCAAAAGTCCCGCATTGTAGGAAGAACAACTTACACTAAGTATGTGAAAAGTGTATCATAGAATGTGCTCAGTATGATTGCCTAAAACATCAACACACAGCCGCAAGCAATTATGTGTGTTCCGCAGAACGTGTTTACCAACGTGTGTGTAATAGCACGACATTCGGAAGCAATTCTCTCACACAAATTCACCTGCCTACGAAGCAGGACTTTTGGGCCACCCTGTGGTTGTTGCATATCGATGTAGATTTTGGAAATACTTACGAATGCAACAAGGTCGCTGCCGCCAAAATAACCTCCCCCCCCCCCAAGGAAAACCTGAAGTGACGCCCTTGTTACCACTTAAAGTTTAAACACTGCTTATAAGTAGGGCCACATTAACTTATAAGTAGGGCCACATTTACTTATTATAAGTAGGGCCACATTAACTTAAAAGTAGGGCCACATTAACTTAAAAGTAGGGCCACATTAACTTATAAGTAGGGCCACATTGACTTATAAGTAGGGCCACATTGACTTATAAGTAGGGCCACATTAACTTATAAGTAGGGCCACATTAACTTATAAGTAGGGCCACATTAACTTATAAGTAGGGCCACATTTACTTATAAGTAGGGCCACATTTACTTATAAGTAGGGCCACATTAACTTATAAGTAGGGCCACATTAACTTATAA
>PNEQ01050494.1:6662-42344 GCA_003012365.1 Medauroidea extradentata
TCTTCTCTCGAGCGAATAGACCGACTTCCGTAGCATTTAACGGAAAAATAACTTAAGTGATAATTGAAATATAAATTTATATCAATAGGCAGACGTCTTACGATCAAAAGAACACCGCTAAACAATAGATATGATCGACCTTTGTCCTAAAAAAAAAAAGAGAATACCGAGCTGTCGTGTGCCTTCTCACGAGCGAATATCCCGATTTGCGTAGCGTTGAATGAAAAAAAAAGTAGGCATTCCTTACTAGTAAAATGCCCTCGTAAATTATTCACCAAAGAAAGAAGGAATAAGCGGATGTATTTATTCATTGCGCAGTTTTATATAACGTAACGTAAAAACATTCCGTCGACGTTGATGAATTGTACGAGAACGTAGATACTTGTTGCGTGCAGAGCGGACAGATAGCGCAACTGTACGAACGTTCACAAGATGGCTGATAGATAGCGCCACCGTAGCATACACCAACGTTGTTCCAAGAATGCCATTTTGTGACGTTCTTACCTAAAATCGTTGAGAATTACATGTATAAGTGATTGAAAAGAATTACTTTCACAGTCAGTATATGCGGCAAAAATAAATTAGGAGTTCCGGGATTACGTAATACACTAACGTCTATTTATTTTCCAAGTTCGACATACCCGGAGACAAATGTTTCTACACTTGGATAATAGGTAGCGCTATTATCGTGCTCACTTGTGAAACGCACGTTTTATGACACGCAGTAACGCAATGTTTAAGCAAATTATGCGCCAAGTTAATTGTTTTAAGTACGTATGGTGTTAACGCAATAAATAAAAATATCACGCTATTATTTATAGGGTTCGTGTAAAAAAGTAAACTCATTCTGCGCGAGACGAGAGAGATATAAGACGTTGTGAAACAGCCTAGAAGGAGGCTGTACTATAGTTAAATGAGCATATGCGCATGCGCAGGAACTTTGCGTCTATAGTACGACCTCAATATAGATCCTAATACGTCGTAGTTCACGGAGACAGGCCGGCCGGCTTGGCACAGGCGGCGCCGGCGCCGCGCGGTTTTCAAACTGTCACTGCCGCATTTTTTAACAGATTTTCGCTATTTTTGTTTTATTTTTAATATTGTGTCTTACCAAGTAATAACTGCAACTTTACAATTCATATTTTAATGTCGTGAATTAGATACAGTATGTTTTATTCATTGTCAACGTAATTCCTTACAATTTTTTTTGGCATATAATTTTGTTATTTTTTTTAGGGTTCCTGAGATTGTATTCGTAGAATCGCTACCTTCGTTAAATCCAGGGTTCGTAAAATCGAGGGTCTAGTGTATATCTGATTAATACATGTGCATATTGTTTATTTGACTGTATCAACTTTATTGTGGTTATTTTTGAAACTTTGTGTTACATTTACTACTTATTTCATTTTCGTGGTACTGGTAAGGTACTGTGTGTAACAGCAGATAGGCCCGAATGTAAATATATTAAACATCCAGATCTGTAATTCAGAAATTGTAAAATTATTTTCATTGGACTTTTTTAATTTTCCGTCATTTTCCACCTTAATGAAAAAATCCAATTTTTCCCATTTGTACATCAATGGAAAATAACCCATTTTCGACCAAATCCTAACTTGTCAAGTTCAGTTGTATGACAATATTCGTTCATACTGCTGACCAGCACTACTCAACACTCTCTGAAAGAAGAACGGCACACACAATTTTGTGAAACAAAAGCTGTTATGAAGAACGCTTGGTCATTGGTTGTTTGCATCAAATTAAATCTGAGATGGCCAATAAGAAACAACGTTTAGTTTAAAATAAAAATGTGTTGCTCTGTATGTCAGTTGGTTTTTGTTTCTTGTACAAAACTAATTTATGCACATATGGACTTTAACATGTACAAAAACTATGAAAGCTATAAAATTTTCATTACTGTAAAAAATAGTCAGAATGTATGTCTACAGAACAAACCATATCTTGTAAAAATGTGAAAATTATTAAAACCATTCAATTTCGCCATAAACTTCCCCTTAACTATTTTTTACACTGCTACAGCATAAACAGCTAATGAAAAATTACAAAAAAGAGAAAACCAAATAGACAAGACCTGTTAAATATAAAGTCACAATTTTTATTTAATGAGCATGAAAATTGGTAAAAACCTTTACCTCTTCTGTATACCCGTAAAAAAGAAGTGATTTCCATTAATTTTATGGACAAATCATTCAATTATGCATCTCATAATATACGCCCATCTGACTGTAAACTTGCAAGCCACCCTTGTGCTTGAAAGCCCCTGCCCTGAAGTAGCAGTACCTTTATGTGCCATATGTGCATTCACTTTCAAGGTATCCAGATCATGCCTCATACATTAGTTTCACAATCATAATCTAAAGGCATGACTAAACATGCTTTCCATTCAATTTGTAACAGTTACATGCATCATAGGCTGAATAAATGACGGATATTAAAGTAAATGTGAGAGCTCCTTATGACATTGTTTTCCTTGATTTAGAGCGCAATGTGTGTAAACTGCCAGTTTTAATCAGGCAACCAAGGTTAACTAATCAACACCATGGGTGAGATAGCCTGTGCATGCAGACTCATCACTATGCCCTGAGAAACAGAGTCTTGAACTGCAATACTGATGAAAGATTTGTGGCACTGTACAATTCAACCACTGTCTCAATACTTACATAATACAATCAATCTTATTTGTAGTGCATTTAACCTTTACAGAAAAAAACAGGATCAAATAATAAAAAAAATTTTTGGACATGATGCAACTAAACAACTACTGAAAACTAACGGCTGTTTGTTCATGGTAAACAGAGAAATTGTTATATCTGCCTTGTAATGAAAAATAATCACAAAATAAATTTTATTATCTTTTCATGCATCTGAGTGTGGTAAAAACCTATACAACAACTTTACAACATTTACACAGTTTTTATATTTGTAAATAGGTGAAAATATGTACTAATTTAGTTAAAAGAAATAAAATAGTTAGCGTTATAAAGTGCTCACTTTCACCATGGCAGCACCCAAAAACTCTCTTCAATAGTATTTCATTCCATTACTTAATATGTAGCAAACTTACTTTTATAAATTTATATAATATTACTTACCTTGTAAAAATCATTCATAAATATTATGGAAGATTTTCTCTGCAACAAAAACAAAGAAAAGTGCATATTATTAAATTTTTCCCATAGAAATGTTGACTTACCATAATTGAACATGTAATAGTTAATAACTATTTCAATACAGAGGTTATTCTTTTACACTCTTTATTAAAATGATTATGGTTTAGCAATACTTTTAAAAATAAAATTTGACATCAGTACAAAGGTGTCCAAGGGACCACAAAGTCAATAAAGTTGGCAACAGTTCTGCCTAAAAGCATTATGGAATAGGCAGAATGCAAGGTCAGTGCAACCAACACCTGCATTTCTCGGTTTTTTTAACTGGGGCCCACCATATTTAATTTCTGGGTCAAAACTCTGTTTTATTGGAGTGGAATGGACACACACATGGAACATTTTGAAGCTAGTTGCAGCCTGTTTGAAAAGTCCAGTTTAAAAAATCCCAAAGAACCTATGCTATTATTGCAAGAACCTCAGACACTGCCATTCTACAAGGTAGCTAGCAACATCCTAGAGTCTGATTCACTGTTGTATTTGGTTTTGTTTGATTACTATTCTAAATTGACCAAATTGCTACCCTTGCAATTAAAAGATGCACCCAACATTATGTGAACTCTTAAAACTGTATTCTCTACACATGGAATACTTAACAAAATTATTGCATTCAGCACACATTTTAATTCAGCACAATAAGACAATCTAGTGCCAGCAACGGCTCCACTAACCAAATGTCAAGCCCATACTAACACAGAAGTAATGGATTAGTTGAATGGCCAGTGGGGAATTGGCAAAAAAAAAATGCTGAAAAAATGTGAAAGATGAACAGTTTTATGTTTAAAATATGTTGATGGAATACCATAACACTTCAGGGAAAAGAATCAACCTCTCATCCTGCTCAACTCATTTTATGTAGAAGAACGAGAACAAAGGCTGGTGTAAGATACCAGTAACGAATTGTGTAAAACAGACATGAAATTAAAAATTTTTTGTAACTAAAGTATTTGAAGTACAAAAAGTTAGGTTTGACACGCTGAATATGAAACTGACAGAACCGAATATGAAATAAGAAACTATAATAACAGACAGAGTATAAGAACCAGATAAAACATTTATAAATCTAAGTTGCTAATACTACACTGTAAATATAACACCAAAAATTTAAAGTCTTAATTTGGAGTGAAGGCAGAAAAAAATATATGGCCACAAAAAATACAGTATGTAGTAGCTCAAATTTGGAGGAAAAGGATGGTAAGGTGAGTATAAAATGAAATATTACCATTGTATACAAAAGAACTGTACAACAATATTGTTGTGTACTGAGTTTGGTGGAGTGGTTGTCATATGTTATCTGGAAGATGATTGTGTGTACTGTGATTCTGTCACGGTTGGCAGCACTGGCATTGTGCAACATTATAGCCAGTACTAATGATAGCACACGCATGTAAGATACATAACAGTTGGCAACGAAGTTAAAATGATTTTACTAATGATACAGAGCTTACGCAAATGACTTTCACCGAAGTGATAGGATAGTTTGCACAGGAAAAAGAAACCTGCAACTTGTATCACGAACAGTTGCAGTTTCACTTAATCACAAACATCAAGAATGACAACGCTAAATGGGCAGTATTTTATACTGTATGTAGGGTGGAGCTGTGTCACCGAAATCAACAGATACGTTACCCCTTAAGGTCGAGTTCACCAAGCTAACCAACCACTATCACCTGAATCTGAGTGAAATCATCAAGAAGTTCCTGAAGCGCGACTTCAAAAGTTATGGTGTACGTTGTGGAACTGAGGTGGTTAAGCACTGTAACGTAGCAATTACCCAATGTTACAGATGATTATAGATTTTAATTTATTTGTCAATAAACCTAAGTATTTATTAATCTATGACCACAGTTACCTCGTGCCAGGAAAAATGTAATGTATAAATCGTCTATGTTTTGTGTGTATGAGCTATTGTGTTTTTGGAACTTTAACGACTTCTACAGGTTTTTTTTTTCAAGCTAGCAATATTTCTCATTTGTACAGTGAACCACAATCTATCCTGTTTGTATGAACGAAGAAACCCAGAGGGGTAAGCTACGAGGAGAGCATTTACTGAAATTTGTAATGTAACGTAAAACAAGAGAAGGAAGTTTGTTTAAGAATGATGAAAAAGTTTTAGGAAAAAAGGAATGTTCCCATCCATGGTGCTGAACTGACGTATAGTCAAGAAGATCTCAAGATTTCCTTCGACAAGACGTTAAATTCTTTATATGCTTCGTCAGAAAAGTATGAGTTTGCTTCTACGACTACAACCAGGAGATAAATATCTGAAGTTACCCACAACGTCAACGCCGAAGAATTATCTTCAAGAAGAGTATTAAAATGAGCCTGTGGTTCAGGCCATCCCAGAGTCTACTTTGGATCCGTTGCTATCCTAGGTCTCCATGGGTCTCAGTTCGACATGTCCACCATTCGAGGACAAGGGGGAGGTAATCATCAACCAAGGATGAAGAGGACATGGCTGAGTAATTACTGAGTGATAATTTAGAGTCCAAATTTTCAGACATATTACAAGTCCCCTTTGGTAAGACAAGCCGAATCATACACCGCCATGTCAAGTATTGTCTTTCGTCGAGAGTTGAAAAATCAAGTAAATTTTCGATCATTTCCCAAAATAGTTGACTTTTATAGAACACCTTTAGAATCAATTTGATAATCTTAATGAGTTTAAATTGTTTCAAAATTAACTAAATACCTAAGATTGACCCAAGATTTAATAACATGAGCTTGCAAAGAATTATTGAAGAATTTTATAAGCTGTTTTGGAAACAAACAGCATTTGGGAAACATCGAGAACTCAGTACAATTCATAGAACCTGGGTTTGCATTTTTAAGTTATGGTCATGTTTGTATCGAAGTAAACCACATTGGTCACGGTAAAACCCTATCATTTGAAACTTCATTCACCATAATATTTTCAGCTTATTTTATTATTTAATAACCTGACTTGCCTGTAGAAGTCTTTATTTTCTATTGTTTTAATTTCATTTAAATATATTTTCTTATGACTTCTACAGGCATTTATTTTCCATTTGATCAGTAGTTCTAGTTATAGAAATACTGGTTGGTTTTCTTCTTTGTCTCACCTTTTTTAATCTGGTCTAATAAACCACACGTATATGTAAGGTATTTTCATATAATGTATGCATATTCCATACATAACGATTACAGCACATACTGCAATTTTCCATATATGGATAGCATGTTACGTAATCGGTTGGTTTGTGGGGTCAGGGACAATGCAATACAATAAGCACACCTCGTTAGGAATAAATTAACTCTGAAAGAGGCTGTAGACATTGCAATGGCAACGGAGGCGACAGAAAGGAACATGGTGGACCTACGAGGCAGTGCACTGGTGGAGGAGAATGTGCATAAGTTGCACAATGCAGTCCTGGGAAGCAAGAACAAGTCAGGCACAGTTACAGCAAACAGAGTATCACGGGACAGGCAAAGAGGCTTTGGTAAATTTACCAGTGTATCAGTGGACAGGCATAGGAAGGAAGGACAACAATTGTGTTGGAAGTGAGGTGGTACAAAAGCAGCTGATAAGTTTTGACATGTAAACACAATGTGTTGGTTTTACAAAGCAGGTCCAAGCTCTAAGAACCCCCCAGGTTCAGGTTCCAAAGAGAATTTTCAGCAGTGTAAACTGGACTTGGTGGAAGTTAAAGCAAATGACTCCAAAAGCTCATCAGCCTCAGGATCCATACAATAAAGCAACGTGTTGACTTGGTTGTCGTTTGGCTTACTTGCGAGGTCGGATGCCACCCGAAATCTCTTGAATCTTTTAATCCATTTACCCCAGTTTGTTGGCATCCGGAAGTTGAAATTTTCTGGTGGGGTGATTTGGAATTGTGCTGCCATGGTTTTGCTGGCAACTTACACACTTTTGTTCCGGTCACAGAAGCTTATAGTACCATTGACAGTAACATAACCAAAGTTCCGCGGTACACAAAATACTCATGTCAAAATTGTGCTTCTGCACTTACTGCATTTTTCCAGCACGTCGTGTTAACTTTAAAACCCCACACCTGACACCATGTTGTGTTACCTACTTAATGATTTACTCGTATATGTTACAAACGTCCGTTACAACTCACATTGCCTATCAGGCATTCCCGCCATTAATGTCTGTCCATGTTTTACTGTCTACTAACTTAACCTATACTCCACACCACAACTACCATCAAGGATGGTAAACCAAAGATCCTGCTCTAAGTTTGCACCACCATTAACTTGGGATCCCTCACCATTTACCATCTTCTTACCACCTGGAACAATTTAATCCTTTCATACTGGTCAACGCATGAAATCATACTTTTGCTGACTCACTTTCACATCATGCTATCATAAAGGCCAGCAATCAGAAACCTCATGAAAAACAAGGCATTTATGATTCTGCCAGCAGATAATGGAATAAAGATAGGTCAGGTGGTCAAATGACGTTAGAAATTTTATTAAGTGTACAAGCAAGAAAAAATACTGATAGAGCTGGACAATCTTACGCTGTCGCAAATAGTAAATTACAATGACAAGTAAATGTTGGTACAGTGAACCCTCGATAACTCGGACCTCGATGTCCCGGACTTCGGATAACTCGGACAGAATTTTTAAAAAAATTTTAATAATTTTAATTAATTATTTTTTGGTTAAAAGACATTAAAAATCATTTCTGCTGGATTTAAATTCATCACATTATATTTTTAGAACAGTATTAAACTTTATAACGAAGTCGTCCATCGCTACTTAGCCTTTAATAATCCCACAGTAAATATCTGGCAAGTTCCATGTGGTAAAATGTTGCTAGCGAGGCATGCGACGCGCGAGTAAAGATGCAACGCAGCAGGCCGACCTCTCACTTCTTTATCTTTCCTCCCTCTTCGTCCAGCGAGCCAGGCACGCACGTGTGTCGTAAACAAACATTTCAGTGTGGTGCTTGTGAAATGACTGTAACTGCGGGTTACAATGACAAATAAACGGAAAATTATTTTGTTCTGGTATGTACAATGACTTCAGGGTTGCAAAACAAATTGTCCCGGACATTAAAAAGAAAAATTAAAAATCATTGCTTTGCATTGCGATGTAGAAAAATTTATGAGAAGGTTTTACTTCCCTTTAACAACAATGTTTTCAAGAGCCGATGTGGGTCGTAAAAGAACAACACAACATCCATGCCCATGCCGGACACGATGAGTCAGCTCGCTGGTTGATGATGCTCTGTTGATAACGTAACGGCGTCTGGTGAGTTGTAACGTTTTAAGCGTGAATCGGGAAATAATAGCATACATGTAATGGACCGTAAAATGTAAACGTCTTATGCGGGATAATTTTAAACAATTTTCATTGAGTGACGCACGTGAATGGATTAACAAGATTTTGTAGTCTTAATTTTTCCATGTTTACTATACACCGAGTAAATCTTTTTCTTTATTTTAGAAGAAATGTTCACATTATGAACGAGTAAATATAGAAAAAAATGTACATTTGTTATATTCTACACCAAAAAAATTTTAAAATGTTATTTTTTGAAAATCCCTTATAATTGCAGCACCCCATTTTTTGGGCCTAAAATTTGGTCAAAAATATGCGGCGATTACGCGAGTAAATACGGTAATTCTGTAGAACATGACTAAAATATTTTTGCTTTATAATATGATAATTTGTGTAAGAATAAAGCTGTAAATTATGTGTTCTATGATGTAATTTACATACATAAAATAAAATTTTAAAATGAGTAGTGTTAAAATGTGTTCACATGTACAGTGACCCAGACGGATTGTTAATTACAGTACCGTTTTTATTCATGTATACGAGGAAAATTATTTTTATACCTTTGTAACTTTGTAGGAGGGTAGAGTAACTATCAGGCTAGCAGCTGGCTGCTGCTCCTACGCTGTGACATACTGACGTAAGGTATTTTTCAATGTAAACATATTGTGTGAGATGCGTGTGGTCACGTGCGATGTTTGTATTGCATGAGACTGTACCGCTTGGCCTTGACTACATCCGCTCGCAACCTCCCTAGCTTATCTCCAACGATCATTTCTTATCTCTCTCACACGTGCACGCACATTGGCTGTCGCCAGCCAGATGAAAACTTTTCTGTGATAGAAGGGTGCCTTGGTGCCAGCTTCTAATACAGAGATAAAAAAGGATCAGCCAGAAGTAGCAGCATAAAAAAATAAATAAAGATCTGACTGCCCACATTGTTCGACATTCTTTTATAGTCCTCCACGTTATGTTAATTTTACCACTGCATGGTTAACCTCCCGTAAATTGATACAATAGTTACGTACAAAACAGTATTTATTGCAGCTTCTTTTGCTTGTAGAAATAATAGCGTACTAATTTCTTCGCGTTTCTTGTGATTGATTACCCAACCTCCCCGGACACCCCTCGATAACACGGACAAATCGTAACTCGGACAGCTTCTCCTCCCTTTTAGTCCGAGTTATCGAGGGTTCACTGTATTTATATAACTACATAATGTACCTCCTCTGACTCTAAGCCCAAACACTGACACAGGCCTGCTATCTGTATTAGATCATGCAACCTCTTCCCTAACATTCTACCATTGTTCAAGGCAATGTTCAAGCAGTGTTTTTAACTTCAGTGTTAAAGTGAGGAAATATGCATTATGTGCACTACCTGTATAGTCAGCCACTTATAGACAACTACAGGCTTCTGCTGCCCTGATATAACCGCCATGTACTCGCCCCAGTCTACTCACTTCTTCTCAATGACATTGGTATGTATCAGCAGCAGAGGAGACTTCAACTTTGCATAACTTATCATGGTAGTGCTTTTTTCACATTAAATTACAGAAGCTGTGTGTTTCTCACAACGTAATTGCTTTAACAGGCGCAAAGCGTTCATTAAACATTTAGCAGACAGCTCAGGCATTACCAACTTAACTTTGCTTCTTCAGATTGACTATGGTAATATAAACTTATTTATAATTCTTAATTCTAACTGTCACTCATTTAATGTTGTCATATCTCATGCCCTTAAAGAGTCTACATGTGGTATCCACACAAAAGGAACCAAGTAAGCGTTGCATGTCTATATCTTGCTGTGCCTAATTTACGTAAGCATTGAATCGACATGTGTATTTGGTCATTCAAAGTGTCAAGATGTCCCTCTCTGCCAACAAAGAGAAAAGAGTGTTTCCACCGTCGTGAGGTCTTACCACACTGAACACTAAACGCTGTCAGCTATCTCATTATCCCTGTCTTAGCTGGGTATATAATATTGGATTTCCCCCTTTAAGTAGCTAGAACAGACTATGACAAATTACATGATTGTTTATGATCAAAAAATATTACTTACCCTCTCTTTTTTAACAACATTAGTCCATGGAAGAAAATTTTTAACCTGTAATCAAATAAATAAAGCATTAGATTTCATGCAATTCCAGGAGAGACCTTTACCACCTGTGTTCACAGATGCTTAAAGATGCTGAAGATCACCAGTTTTAAACACTAGATTTCTTAATGTATATTTCTTGTAAAATAAATTATTTTTACAGACTGCTGATAAACTAAAGGTAGAATAATGTTATACATTAAACTGGCTGCTTTAGTTAATAAACTGAGGACTATTCAAGGATCAGTATTGTTCAAGACAACATAAATTGCCTGAAAGATACTATTTACAAAATAACTCTATTAATATTGTGACCTGGCATGTTCTGCAAACCTAAATTTGAAGCTGTCTCTCATAAACTGTCTGCATAAGAAGCTCACAAGTTCTGCATCGCATGCTATTCGTTTCCTTTCCTTGGTCCCCCTCCCCATTTGTCGCCCTGCCAGCCTTGTTATTTATGTTCTTATCTCTCCTTCTCTGCCCCATCCCTCCTTCTCTTCACCACCTCTAGCACTCAGCCAGCGAACTCAAGGCTTGGTTCATTCATGTCTAGCCGGCCAGTGTTGGCAGTACACTTCTAGTCCTGGTAAGCACTCTTGTGTGAGTCTTTATTATTGTTACTGTCTAGTGTGAGTGGGTTGACAGCAGACTTACTAGCTGACATGATAGCTGTGGGTCAGTCCTACACGGGCATTTAAACAAAATTGCTACTGTCAGTTGGATCAACCAGTGTGTGGGAGCACATGGAAACTCAGTTTATTATGCTTTTCGAAGGAGTGAATGAGTTAGTTACGGCCTTTGTACAGTCTATTTTTAACTACAAACAGGCTTTAAATTTCCCTCCCTCTGAAGCGGATTTAGTGGTGTTGATATGCGAGAATATTATGCCTGAAGCCAGGTTTCACAGGTATGGTTGTCTGACTACATCCTCCCTTGAGAGTTTGAGAGTCCTTTCAGCTAAGATAGATAATAATTTGCAGCTGACAAAGGATTTTATGGCTTTCTCTCCAGCTAAGGAACGTACTGGGGTAGTACAGAGAGTGTCAGGTGGATTTTTGGCTGCGACTACATCCAAGGACACGGAGGAGTTAGCACCCAGGCGTGCCTCATGCAAGGCAAAAGTAGATAGAAAGTGGCGATGGTGTGAAAATTGCCTTGAGCGAGGGAATGTGAGGGATGAATGTCCTCAAGAGGTATGGGTTATAGATCACAGGCATTGCTTCAGGTGTGACAAGGGAGGATATTACAGGTTCCAGTGTATGGGAAATCAGTAAGAACTGGGAGTAAACATGCAGCACCAAGATCGGAGGAGTTGAAAGGCTTGTTCCGTAGATTCTTGGTGGTATGTCAATGCTCATAAAGTGATGGTTAATTCAAGGGCTTCGCAATCCTTGGTCAGAATGAGATTTTTAGACTACCATACACAAAATGTTCAGTTTTTGCATAGAAAGTTTTTCTGGTGATTCCATCTTGGCCTGTCTGGTACATAGTGCAGTGGTCTAGTGCGAATTTTCAGATTTCCTTCATTTCCAGATTAGAAGGTTTTTGTGGAGTCATAGGTTTCGGATTTTGGGACCATTTGACTGTGTATGTCATTATAGGGTTAGATCTTCTAAGTCATTATAGGGCGTGTTTGGACCAGGATAAAGGAATGATGAGTTTCACCTTCACTCCTGAGTGTTGTATTCATTTGGTCGTGTCAGCTAATGAACCAGTTACTGTCAGTATGACCGTGGCTAGATTTAAACGTTCATCACCTGCAGGATTTGACGGAAAGCTTCTCTGATGTGATCACCTATAAGGTCGGCAATTGTGATGTCTTGCCGTAGAAGTTTAGAATGATTGATGATGAACATTTCCGAGTGCCGTGCTACAGTTGTGCGCTCCCAAGGTTAAAGGCTTTTAGAAAGGTTATCAACGTTTTGTTGACTGCTGGTGTCATATCTTGTTCGGTCTCTGAATATTCCTCTCCAGCGTTCCAAGTAGCCAAACCAAGTAGAAAGGGATGGCATCTCATCATGAATTATGGGTTGATAAATAAAAATATTAATTTTAATTACTTCAAAATGTGCCAGTCGATGAAACATTTCACTACCTATGAAAATCTGAGATGTTCTCTTTAATGAAGCTTTAAGTGTTTTGTCAGAGGTATACTAGGTTTTGCATCCCGTGGGGGCAATATAAAATAAATCGCATTCCGATGGGAGTCAGTTTTGGAACACAAGCATTATCTCGTGTATTGTGTGAGGTTTTGTCAGAAATGAATTGGTCCCATTTGAGAAACACCTCGTGCCCCACTTTTCACAACATGGATTTATTGCTATTTACTCTTCAATGTACGAAACTCAACCCATGCAAGTTCACCCACTTTTTTAAACAAGCTAAAACTAAAAAGCATAGAGTTCATTAGAAATCAGGATCAACAACAAGCTTTTTGAACACCTTGTACCGGTAGTCTGTGACTCCCAAGTCTGGTTTCTGAGAAGAAGATCTTCAGTGTCTGTTATATACAGATAAAAGATTTTATGTATGGTTGCCTGGACAAGAACATGAGTGCCTCGTCAATGTGATTGCTTAATCGCCCTGCCTGGATGACTTTGTGTACGCTCCGTAGTTGTCGGCCACGCTCGTTTTCGGCCTCCTTCCCCCTCTCCTTTTCCCCTCCACGCCGGCTGAGTTTGCCGGAGTATGTGTGCCAGTCAGTCAGTCTTCTCCCGGACCTGCTCGTGGACAGTTGTGTTGGCTCGCGACCGCGGCGACACTCCCTGGTCTTTTCTTTGGTAAGTTTATAGATTTGTAATTATGTTTTTAGCTTATGGTTTCTACGTTTGTTCGGTTTGTTTCAGTTCATTCACTATTTGCGTTGTTAATCAGTGTTGTGTGGTCGCGACCGCGAGCTTAGCACAATCAGGGCATGTGTCCCTGTAGCATATTTTTCAATCATGTAGCGCGTGTGAGTTGCTTATTCACTCTATAATATTTCTCGTGACTAATTAAACTTTACACTTTTCTGCAGCATATGGATATTGTGTATTTGGGTCATGCCCAATTTGTCTTCATTTTGGGTGTTTTGTAATTGCTCACTTGTAACTGATTTGAATTTTTAATACACATTACTTTTGTAAAGAAAATATGGATTAACTTTATTAGTAGCTATTGTTGTAACGGATAGGATCATACAACCATAAAAGCAATCAGAGTCACATTTCTTTCCTTTTACTTGCAGAGCTACAACAACAAACATACAAAAAGCACTATCATGGCTGCGACTACTACTTTAGTCAAAAAATATGGAATTGACGTTGACACACTTTTAAACACAAACAAGGTATTTATATCATTACGAAAGTAACTAAAATAGGCTATTAAGATTTAATATCCAACAGCTATTAGATATACTTGTGTTGTTGTATAAGTGATAGTGTTGTGCGTTCACTCATGGGTGGGTGTGTCAAGTGGTATTGTGTCTTGGTGTGAGCTGGGCTCGGCCAAGATTGGCAGCCTGTGTTTACAGTGCCTGCTTGAGAAGCGGCCACAAATACTGCGCAACTATGCTAGACTGTCATGCTTGGCGAGTTGTTTAAGCTTTTTAAGGTGAGGGAACACTCAACGTTTTGATGCAACGACACAGGTGTCTGTACAATAATCAGGGCGCATTAGACCAGGTTTCTCAGAGTCGGGCTCGTAGTGACGTCATGGGTGATGTTACGGAGTTCGTGTTGCGGTTCGGGTACTTGGAATTGCGTCAGTATCTCACCGAGGTAGGAGTTGAGTTTCAATCATGTGAGGATGTCACGGGACTGCGAATTAGGGCTTTCGCTTACATCAATCCCTTGCATAGTATTAATAATACGCATTTATGGGATGAGGCATTGACCGCTGATCGCCCGATTACCACAGCCCATACTGTTCTAATAGGGCACGTAAATGTGGTGCAGACTCTTAGTGAGGTGCAGCCAGACAATGTTGTGCATTTTCTCGTTGCTACAGATAGCGTATTATTCGGAATGCGTGATAGCGAACGGGATGAGTTTATTATGACATATCTGTCAGCGATACTTGAAGGTCAGGCAGGTGATGTTTTTGCACAAATGGGTGAGCAGGGCATGACATACAAGAGTTTTAAGTCACGATTGATAACAGGTGCAGGACCGCCCATAGCTTGGTCTGTGGTTAAGAAACAGTACGTAGATAGGTATCAAAGACGTAGTGAAAATGTTTCTGCTTACGTTAGAGAGGTCCTGACTTACGCTCGGGCAATGAATTTGCATCTGAGGCGTGCGGAGGCGAAAATGGTGCAAGGCATCGTTGATCGCATAACACCAGCAGCTAGGGTACACCGTTTTTCGATGGCTCCCCCTGAAACCAGGGAACAGTTGTGGCCAAGAGTTCACTAGAAATCAGGATCAGCAACAAGCTTTTTGAACACCTAAAGTTTAGTTTGGCTCATTTGGAAGTACTTCACCTAGTGGGGTTTGACCAACGCTTTGTCCTTCCAATCGGTGCCCTAGGGTAGCACTGGGTCAGTGGCAAGATGGTACCATTGCAGAAGTTGTTTTTGCCAGTCAACAGCTGTCCGAATCTGAGATATGGCTGAGTGCATTCAAGAAGGAAGTGCTTGCTTGTGGTTTTGGGATCACCAAGTTCTCTGTCTATTTGGAAGCAGTCAAATTAGATTTATTCACACCGACAACTAGGCCCTGAGTTGGCTGCTCAGGCATTACAACAACTTCGGCATGTTGGGCAGGTGGACACATAGGCTGACCACGTTCCACTTTAAGGTGCAACATGTGCCAGGTTTGGGCAATGTAGTTTTGGATATGTTTCTCATATGTTCGATCATTAATTTTTACAACAACAGCCCTTATTTCCCAAAAGGAAATATGATTGAGCATATCAATCACAATTTAAAGCTGTATTTGACAGCTCTGTGCCGTGGCTTCCAAGATAGGTGGGATGAGAATTTAGATCTTCTCAAAGTTTGGTTTAACACCACTGAGCATGGGGTGATGGGATAGACTCCTACCAGAATGTTTCAGGGCAGGGTCCTAGTACTCCAATCTTGAACATCTGGGTTCTACCTTTCCCCTTGAAGCCAATGGAAGAGGCGGACAGGAATGAGTTGTATGAAGCAGTAGCAGTTCATTTGTTGGCTGCCAAGGTGGAGTTGGAGAAAAGAGTTAATTCTGGTAGGGTGGTTTCTCCGTATAAGGTTGGCGATCTTGTTATTTGCCATGATTTTAAACTTCGATCTCGGGCAAACAAATTGAGTGGAAAACTGCTCCCTCCCTACTCCTGACCCTACCACATCTGCCAGCTGTTAGACCCAAATACAATTTCTTGACTAGTCGTGGTACCTGTATATGTTTATTTAATTTCTCATTTCTTCCAGGAGGGTGTGAAATCTTTTATTTCTATTTGTTCTGCACTGTGCATAATGTAATCATGTTATTTAGGAGACTTATGATGGTGAAGCCGTCAGTGGTGATTTGGTCTACAGCAGACAACCTTCACTGATTGGGGTACTTACAGATCCACCAATATCAGTATGAAGAAATTCCTCAATCCTACTTGACCATTGGGATGAGATTCAAGGAAAAGGTTGCCTACTGGCATTACCCTGACGGCATGAATCACATACTTCCTCTGAAAAGGGAAGACCCATGGATCTCAATCCTTTCCTGTTCAAATGTCCCAGCCTCCTATGAACAGGTCAGTTGAGGTTAGGTTACACTTCTCCGGGCAAAGACTGAACTGATCAATACATTTTGCCTGAACTGTTAAAAATAATCCTTAAACCGCCATTGTCCACTATCTCTGCTCCATTCTCAGTTAATACTACCCTTTTTCCAGAACAAACAATTTTATTTACGGACAACAGGTTAAGTGAAAGTCCTTGCACAGTGAGAGTCTCAATCCTAATCACACGTCCCTTCACATGTACTCTTAAAATGCCTTTTGTATGTGTAACCAGCTCCTCACCATTTGCTGCACTAATTCTTACTGGACACGCTATTACATGTACATCTATCATATATTGTCTCAGTATCTGAAGTCACAAGATGATCTGTACAGCCCAGATCCAAAATGAATTTAATGTTCCCATCCTGCACTTAATTCGTCATAACAGCACTATTACACGTTATGGCAATAAATTTAACCTCACTTTCATTGTCACAAAGATAACTAGACTGACCTCAAAATCCTGAGTTAGGCCGTCTTGGGTAGCGACTCCTTCCTCTTCCACGAAAATTATTTCTGAAAATTCTCTTGGGGCAGTCAGTAATTAAGTGTTGACTGTCTCCACACTCGTTGCATCTTCTGACGAGTACGTTGGCAGGATACATTGCTCTTGATGCACCGAAAAATGTTTCTTCTACTTGTGATTCTTGTACGCTACTTGCCTTTGTCTTTGATGCACTGAATGATGCTTCATCTTCTTTGCTGTCCTGAACGTGACATGCCTTTAGTTTAGCATATAGTAACCTTGATTTTACAAACTCTAATGTAAGGTCAGTATCCAATGCCTCTAAAACCATCACAATTTTTTTATACTGATTTGGTATGGTTAACAATAAATGGCAAACTAGATCATCTTACTCTAAGGTCGAGTCCATTGCTTTTAGATCCCTTACCAAACAATCAAATCTGTTGAAGACTGCATACAATGACATCATACACTTTTAGGTGAGAAGTTTCTTGTGCACAAAATGTTTTGAAATTGCACTTTTCCTTTCAAAGATATAGCTCAATGATGATAAAAATAACATCTTAAATTCTGTCTTCGGGTCTCTAACATAGCATATGTGTCTGTTCGTAACACAGTTAATAATTACATTCCTAGCCTTACGATCAAGATCAGTTTCTGTTTCCAACTCCTTACCCTCTTTGCTTTACCAATTCTCATCTTCTACACTTCCCTTGAGTCGTTTTTCATCAAATAAGGCCAATACATAAAACTTCCAACTACGAAAATTGGTGTCAGTTAACTGGGAAAAAGGACAAACACTCGTGCTCGCCGCCATAGCACTGTAATATTATTTTTCTCAGACTGTTGTAAATGTTTCCCTATTCACCGCTTCCAATAATTTTACTTGTATTCGTCACAAATTTTCCAACTTTTATTTCCTTTAACACTGGCACTAGCCTTCTGGGCCCATAACCTGTTAATAAACAGTTTCTTATATAGAAGGACTTCACACACTCATACTGTAATCGGCTCCATCTTGAATGCTAAACACTTTTCTCACTCGCTGTCGCTGCGCATGCGCAACCATAAGGTGTACAAAAACAATACACGTACTGATTGTATCACAAACAAGGACATCATATATTTCACACTCTTCACCTTCCCCAGCACTCGGCAAGCGAGCTTGAGGCAAGCTTGGTTCATTCGCATCTGATTGACCAGTGGTGCCGGTACTCTTGTCGTCCTGGTAAGCACTCTCGTGCGAGTCTATTATTCTGCTTTAAGCCCAGAGTGTTTCTTGTAGATCTGATAGCAGAAAGGTTTAAGCCTTATCTGTTTGCTTCGTGTTACCTTTGAAGGGTTTGTTTTAAAAACTATTCATTCCTGCGCGAGAGTATTACAATATGGCACCTTTCAAGGGCCTCTCTCACTCACACTACTCCTCATCAGACTACTTATTCTGTTCATTCTACAGTTTGGTTGCTTGTTCGATTGATTATGTCGGGTAACAAATGTAATATGAATGTAAAGTTGGCCCACAAGGTTTGTTTATTATCAGTATAGTGGTTTGCAAAACTGGTTCATGTTTTTGGTAGCTTGCAGTTCCGATCCTATTAATTTGGGTATAACGTTCTTGGTTGGATTTCAGGTGGATTTCACCTAAGCACAATTACAATATAATAGTCTTAAAATTTTACTGGCTACTGAACAGGCATCTGAGGCATCAGCTCACTAAAAGCAACATACACATGCTAACAACATTATGGCAAGGTTTATGAAGTTTGGGGTGAAGCACAGAACATGCACAGTTATTTTGTACTCACTCTAAATTTAGTTCATATAGTTCTTGAAAGAAAGCAACAATTATACCACTTGTATCTCAACACACAACAGCACAGTAAACTGAGTTTGGCTATTTAAGCACAAAAACTGACTGATCAAGACAGGTTGTCATTACCATACTTCTATCATCAAGATTTCTTTAATGTAGTTCATGTTCTCAGACACATAATATACATTATTGTACAACAACTATTTTACAATCTCACACCCAACACTCACTTGCTGAACTATTTTTGCCAATTTTAACTCACTGACAACCTCCCCACCAGTCTCCACAAAATTTTGCAGCACCTTCCCTTTTAATACTGTTTTCCATGAAAAATTATGGTCACCTGCTTGCTCTACCACTGTGTCACTTTAATTGCCTGCTCCCACAGCTTGTCTCTATGTATTTACCTCTGAAAATCCTCTGAAGTATTCTTCACCACTGTTTCAAATTTTTTTTTTGTCTCTTGGTGGTATTCTCTCACTTGTCAGCCTGCACGCCTCAGAGACTCTGTTACTCTATTTGGTGTTCATTTGCACCCTGTGGTTTGGTTCTGTAGCCGTTCCTGGCAGAGTTTAGACTTGGTGGTCATTTGTTGCATAAACAGATGTGCTTTTTTGTTCACTGCAGAACATTTCCATCTCCAGTCCTCACCCATTACAAGTTACGTGTCTCGTGTTTCTTCAGAGTGTTGCCTCTCCTCCACGGATCTCCTTTCTCTGTGCACATTAACATGATGTCTCCAGCTTGAAATGATCTAATGTTGCTCAAAAAAAGTTACGTTTTACCAAGCTTCTGTTTTCTCTTGGTTGTCCTTGGTATTTCCTGTTACATTTGTCTGCACCTTTGGTTGTATATGTGTTGTAACATTGCAGGGTCCCACTTATATATTATTTTCTTTTGCTTTAAATTACATTTTTTGTATTTTAATTTAATAATAATAGCTAAAGGTAACTATTCTTATGGAGAAAAGTTTGTGGTATTTTATTGTGTAATTATTTTATTTCAAGTTAGGGTATAATGGTCAGGTGGAGGAGGCACAGCTTTGTCCTTGTTGTGCTCCGTGCCAGTTTTTATGCCCATATTTGGCTACGGTTAGGTGATGTGTGCTCGCCCTTGAGTTTTCAGTTTTTGTGCCCATATATGGCAATATTTTGTGGCCCGGTTTTTGTTAGTCGTGTTGGGTGTAGCACACAGACAGGGGAAGTACCGGTGTCACGTGCTCGGAGCCAGCCAATCGCGGTGAAGTGCACAGTGACCTCGATACTTTTTCCTGCAAGCCTGTCTCCATCCTCGGGAAGGAGAAAAAGTCGCAACTCCGAAGAAGACGGACGTCTGCTGGGCTGCGGCCCGAAATACTATATAAATGTAATAGAGCGTGAAAATGCACCGTGCGCGAGAGGCACCCGTGGCCGGAACTCTCTATTTTAAATAATGTGTTAAATTACTTTCGGACAAAAATTCTATTCTACTAAATTTTTCTTTCTCGCGTACGTGGCCGTAGGGTGCGGGGTGGTTTTTAACCCCCTAAACAATTTAATGTAATGGTTGTACCAATGTGGTTTCTTGGACTTTCTTAAATTATATTTGGTAACCAGCTTCAGTTTTGTTAATGTGACTTTTCCTCATAAGAGCGGTTGCTGGAAGCAAGCAGTTGTGTGGTGTAAGAAAATGTACCTTCACGAAATGCGACGTTCAATAAAACTTAAATTCAGACCATTCTTTTCAAGTTTTTCCGTTTCAAGCCTTTCTAAGTCACCTGTTTTGGAGAAAAGTTCATAATTTTGAGACTTAGCAACGTGAAATGGTCGTGTTACGTAGTAGCGGAGGGATTCCAGCTGCTACAGACTATTTCTATGTCAACAACCAAACTAAACTCTGCGGAACTTGTCTACCGACTCGCTTGCGATTTGTTTGCATTTTGCAACGACCCGGGGGATCTGTACTGCTACAGTGTGAGGATCGACAATGTAGTTGAGCCAGTGAGAATTTCAGTGACAATGTAGGTGCTTTCCTGTAGTCTCTCAACAGATCCCTCCAATCTTTACTGGCTGACCTGCCTTTTATTTTTAATTGTTTGTGCAACAATCACTGCCTTTTCTGCATGCCTGCTGCACTACGGGTTGGAGGTGACAAGTTTGTTGTTTATTTACATCACATATTGGTGGAAGTAACGAGCACTGAAGGGTACATTATCAGAATAAATTATTTTGGGTGACCACAACTGCTGATTACTGACTTAAACCCAGCCCATACATTGGATGAGCGAACATGTGAAGAGCATTTCATGGAAAACTGCAAAATTGATCAAAATGAGAAGTATCATGTAAGACTACCTGTAAATGAAAACATCACCAAACAAGGACATTTTTACAACACAGTACTTCATCGATTTCAACATTTGGAAAGAAGATTGGAAAGAAACCAAAGTCTTCTTCAAGAATACTCCAAGTTCATGCAAGAATGCTAAGATTTAGGTTACATGGAAATAATTCCTGACTCAGAGTTAGCCACTCCTAACATAACATTCTATCTTCCACATCACAGTATGTAGCAAGAAACTAGCTCAACTACAAGATTAAGAGTAGTGTATGATGTATCATGCATCATCCAGTTTGTCTCTTAATGATGCTCTCATGGTCAGACTAACGATTCAGGATGACTTTTTTTCAATTGTAATTCAATTTAAAAGCCACACATTAGTGATTACAGCTGACATTGAAAAAATGTACTGGCTAATTCAGTAACATCGTCACGACAGAGATTTACAGAGAATCATCTGGAGGGAACATTTTCAAGAACAATTACAGATCTACAGACTGAACACAATCACATATGGAACTGCAAGTGCTCCATTTCTTGCCACTAGATATTTTCAACAGCTGGCAAAGGAGGAAGCAGAAAACTTTCCAAGGGTATTAAAGGTTACTCTAAGAGACGTCTATGTTGATAACCTACTTAAAGGGGCAGATACTGAGGAGGACACACAAGAATTACAACAACAGTTAACTCAAATGTTACAACATGGTGGTTTCAAACTGAGGAAGTGGTGTTCCAATAAACCAGAATTTAAATCACAAGGCTCACCTGAGGACCAGGAAACATGTCATATCTTGTCAAAAGATAACTAAATTAAAGGACTTTAGGTCTCCTATGGAATCCACATCATGATGTTTTCACATTCTTCAAACAAGACATTGATCAGGAAGAGCGAGTCACAAAACTATCTATAAACTCAAACACAGTTAGGATATTTGACCCAATAGGACTAATAGAGCCAGTAATACAACAAGCAAAAATGTTCTTGCAACAGTTGTGGGAACTTAAATTAGATTGGGATGAATCACTGCCTGCCAGCTTAGATTCAGCATGAAGACAATTCCATCATGAGCTGCCCTATCTAAGAGCTCTGCAAGTGCCATGCCGGGTTGTGGAGGATTTCATAGAATCACAACTCTTTGGGTTTTGTGGCACATCTGTAAAGGGGTATGGAGCCTGCATTTACATCAGATGCAAGAGTGAAAATGGAAAAGTGACTTCAAGACTATTATGTTCAAAAACACGAGCAGTACCTCGCAAAAAACAAACACTACCACATTTAGAACACTGTGCAACAGTCCTGCTTGCACATCTAATACAAAAGATAATGGAGGCTCATCAGTGGTCTGATACCCAACCCATTCTCTGCTCTGACTCCACAGTAGTATTGGCATGGCTTAAATCTTCATCATCACAGCTGAAAACATTTGTGGTTAACCATGTTGCAGAAGTGCAAAGACTAACTGACAGTTTTGAATGGAGGTATGTTAACACAGAGGAGAATCCTGCAGATCACATCTCATGCGGTCTGATGCCAATGCAAATCCTGGACATATGTAAGTGGCTGCAAGGTGAAGTGGATTATCATTTCATTGGTAGATCTCCCAGAGAAGAAGAAGAAGAAGAAGAAGAAGAAGAAGAAGAAGAAGAAGAAGAAGAAGAAGAAGAAGGAAATCACAGTCTTTGCATCTGTTCAGCCACTAAACCTGATAGAAAGATACTTATCCTTCTCCAAGTTGAGCAGGACAACCGCATATTGTTTGTGATTTATTAACAATTCAAGGAATTCAGATCAGAAGAAGCATGGAACCCTATCAGTTTAAGAGAGTCAGCATGCACAAAGATGTCTCAAGATGGTTCAATAAGAATTGTTCTACAAGTAATACCATGATCTCTCTAGAGGAAAGGAAATCAACAAACAGAGCAAATTGAAGAGTCTGAGCCCATTTATTGATGAACATAAACTCATCAGAGTAGGTGGGAGAATTCAGAACTCAAACCTATCATATGACGGAATACACTCTATAGTTTTATCAGCCAAAAGTGCATTGACTTGACTAATAGCAAGGCAAGAACATTTGAAACAACTCCACGTAGGTCCTCAGCAATTTTTGGCATCACTACAAAGGAAGTTTTGGCCTCTGGGTGGACGTAACCTAACACGCCAAATTGTGCATCAATGTGTGACATGTTTTCAAAACAATCCTAAGTCATCAGTACAAATTATGGGGAATTTACCCTATGAAAAAGTAACCCCTAGACTGCCATTATTGTGCAATGGTGTGGATTTCTGTTGGACAAATACACTGAAGATACCGAAACCCGGGATATATCACGACAAAACGCGCCATGTTCCACACAGTACATAACAAAAGAACACTTGAAGTTAGTCAATTACACCACTGCCAACTTTAACACTCTCCCTTAATTGAATGACTTCATACCCAAACCATCAACACACACACAATGCTTAGCACCAGTCACTCCTTTGGTAAGTATGTCGGCAACCATCTTCTCAGTTGGTACATGCGAAAGCTTTATCATTTTTGTCTCCACAGCCTCCCTGATGAAGTGGTGGCGTACATCAATATGCTTCGTTCTACTGTGGAATACAGGGTTGCAAGCCAGCTTTTGTGCTCCCTGGTTATCGCAGAACAACTCTATGCACACCTCCTTTCCCAGCAGCTCGCCGAGAAGCCCCCTGATATAAATGGCCTCCTTAGCAGCTTCTGACCGAGCCATATACTCCGCCTCTGTACTTGACAAGGCGACAGTACGCTGCTTCTTGGACTCCCATGACACAGCAGCTCCTCCCAGTTGGAACATGTAACCTGTGTACGAACGTCTGTCCTGCTCGTCATTGGCCCAGTCTGCATCAGCAAATCCCTGGACACCCCTTCCCGTTTTCTTGAAGACAAGATGGTGACTCCTGGTGCCCTTCAAATACCTTAACACCCTTTTTGCACTTTTCCAATGTTCCTCATTATAGTTAGCGTTAAACTGACTTAGCACACTGACAGCATGCGCAATGTCTGGCCTCGTGCACACTGCTAAGTACATTAGCGAACCTATCAGGCATTGATAGGGTAAATGGGAAAAGACCTTTTGCTTGCTGACTTCATTTGGTTTTCCAAGCTTATGATTGATGTCCAGCGGGGTGTTTACAGGGTTACAGTCCACCATTCCAAACTTCTCCAATACCTCAGTGATATATTTATCTTGATCCACGTGAATCTCTCCATTATTCCTGTCCCGCCGAATTCTCATCCCCAGACAGTGACTTGCCTCACCAAGGTCGCTGGATTTAAATCTGCACATTATTTCAATCTTCAGTCTAGCATTTTCTGTCTCATCACTGGAAAATATCACAAAGTCATCAACATACACTGCGATTATGGTGATACCTTTGCCACCAACTTTGCTGTAGACGCATGGCTCATGCTCAGACCTCTTGCATCCTATCTCTACAAGCGCAGCATGCAACTTCTTATTCCATACCCTTGACGACTGTCTTAGCCCATAGATGGCTTTCTTGAGCAGACATACCTTCAGTTCATCATTTTGGGCAGCAAAACCTTCAGGTTGTTCCATATATACCTCTTCCTCGAGGTCACCATTCAAGAATGCAGTTGTGACGTCAAGGTGGTCTATGTTCCAATCCGTTTCCGCAGCCATTGCGAACAGCATCCTGATGGTAGAATTTCTCACAACTGGGGAAAATGTTTCATCATAATCTATACCATACTCTTGTGTGAATCCTTTTGCTACGAGTCGGGCCTTGTATCGAGTGACAGTTCCATCCGCAGCTCGCTTTACTTTGAAAACCCACTTGTTCTTCACAACCATTTTGTTTTGTGGTTGGTCAACTAATATCCAGGCTTTATTTTCAAGCAATGAATTAAATTCTTCTTGCATTGCAGACTGCCACTTATGTTTCGAGTCACTTGAAAGAGCATCCCTTACTGACTCTGGCTCACTGATATTGCTAATTGTGTGGTACGTCACAATATCAGGAAACTTCTTTGATTGTCTCTCCCTTGCTGGGTACCGCCGCTCGGCATCTGCTGTAGAAAGGATAAACTCTTGTTGGTTTCCACTGCATTCATCTTCTCCTGGATGAGGATGCTGCAATGTTTCATTGTGAACTCTCAAGTTCGTAGGGAACACAGGATCGGGAAACCCCAAGAAATCTTCACAAACACTTTCTTCTAGCTGTTCAGCTGATGTACCACACTGAGGCTGTACAGGGGTCAATGTTGGAGGAGATGCTTCCCTTTGATGGTCATCTTCACATGTTGGTTCCTTGATGCAAAACCTCATGTTTGCCTTCTCGACAAATGTCACATCTCGAGCTTTGCAAATTCTTCTAGGATTAGTAGGGTCTATTAGTCTGTATCCTTTAGTATCCTCGCAATGGCCAACAAATATCATCTCTTGACTCATTGCATCCCACTTCCTTCGTCGTTGTTTCGGAACATGTACATGAGCAGCACTTCCAAACACCCTAAGATGGCAAAGGTCCATCTTCTCGCCCGTCCACGCTTCTTCTGGTGTCATATCTTTAACTGCTTTAGTAGGTGATCTGTTTTTCAGATAGATAGCTGTGTTCACTGCTTCGGCCCAGTACTTTTTACCCAACCCAGAGTCTTGTAGCATGGAACGAGCCTTCTCTGTGATTGTTCTGTTGGCACGCTCAGCTACTCCATTTTGTTCTGGGGTATATTCTACTGTCAGCTGATGTCGTATGCCATTTGATGAGATGTAGTCTTGAAAAGCATGACTGACGTACTCCTTCCCATTATCAGACCTCAGAACTTTCAAACTCACTCCTGCCTCGTTCTCCACAAGAGCCTTAAAGTCTTTGAATTTACATAAAACTTCACTTTTTGACTTCAAGAAGTAACCAAATGTTTTCCTTGTAGCATCGTCTATGAAAGTTAGTAGATAACGTGCACCATTCAGGGAAGTTTCTTCCATAGGACCACACAGGTCCGAATGTATGAGCTCAAGCTTGTGTGTGGCTCTTTTTGCTCCACTCGTACTGACGGGTTTCCTCGACTGTCTACCTTTCAAACAGGGAATGCAGGTTTCACTTTCACCATCAGGGAACGTTACACCTGTTGCCATACCATTCCGGAGTAGCTTCATGTTTGCTTCACCCAGGTGTCCCAGCCTCCTGTGCCACAGCGCCTGTGTCTCATTTTTAGTCACAAAATTTGCCTTTTCAGAAACCACATTCAATTTGTAAATTCCATCTACTTCCCTTGCGGTAACCTTCACATCACCTTTAATTTCACAATCATTTTTGTGGTAGATTTGGCAGCCTTCAGCAGTGAAGGTAACAACCGTACCCTTTCTAACCATCGCACTAACAGAAAGTAGGTTAGTAGATAAATCTGGTACATATGCAACATTTGTAATCATTTTAAGGCCCTCATAACCTAAGTTAACTTTAACGTTTCCTATACCAAGGTTGCACAGCTTTTCACTGTTAGCACATGTAACGCCTTGACCGGTTGTCTCGCAGAAATTCTCCAACCAGTCTTTACAATTTGTCATGTGGTTGCTTGCACCTGAAATCACATGCCAATCACCTCTAGTACCACTTGCAGAGAGTCCAGTCAGCAACGACCAGTCACCTTGCCCTTTATTTCTAGATTCCTTCTTAGTGCAGTCACGAGCCATATGACCTGACTCATTGCAATTGAAACATCTGAAAGGTTTCCTAGTGGTCTTGTTGACATACGAGCTATTTCCTACCTTGGTATATGTGGGTCTAAGATTTTTGCTGGAAAGCAATGCAGCATTACTGTGGTGGCGCTGATCTCCAACACAGTGCTTGGTGTCTTCTTGAAGTAGCTTTCCTTTAACAAATTCACTTGATATTTCTGCTCCGGAGCTTTCCATTGCCATTACCATTGGGTCGTACTCCGGTGGCAAACCACTCAACATGATGACCCCAACGAACTCATCTTCAATGGGCGAACTTATGTCTGCTAGCTGCTGAGCAAGGGACATAACCTCGGTTACGTATGCTTCCATGCTTGGATATTCTTCCAGTCGCACTCCAAACAGTTTCCGCAGCAAACCTAATCTACGAGTGAGTCCTTTATCCTCATACGCACTTCTGAGTTTGTCCCATGCTTCTTTGGCGGTTTTCGATGATCTGACGTGAATCAAACAATGCGGCTGTACCATAAGACAAATTTTTGCCCTTGCCTTTTGGTCTAATTTTTCCTTCTTAGGATCGGTTGTTTCCGACGCACTTGTCCTTGCAGAAATGCATTCCCACAATTCCTCATGTGCAAGGTACAGTTCCATTAAAAACTTCCAGGTATTATAATTACCTATGCCGTCGAGTTTTTCAATAGGCGGAAAAGAACCTGAACTGGTCATACTTGCTATTGTGGGCGAACACGTATTAAACCTTCAAACACTTTCCGACACGGCCGCCATACTTCCGATCACGAAAAAATACATCACCTTCTGACGAAAATCCCGTTATTCTCGCACTCTGGGCTCATAACCTGTTGGACAAATACACTGAAGATACCGAAACCAGGGATATATCACGACAAAACGTGCCATGTTCCACACAGTACATAACAAAAGAACACTTGAAGTTAGTCAATTACACCACTGCCAACTTTAACAATTTCAGTGGACCTATCTGCATACAGGCAAGCCACAGATGTGGTAGTATGCCAATTAAGGCATGTGTGGTAGTCTTTGTTTGCTTTGCTACCAAGGCAGTCCACCTAGAGCTTGTCGGAAATCTTACCACTGAATCATTTCTGGAAGCACTGAAACAATTCATAAGCAGACGTGGAATCTGCTCTCAGTTGCTCTCGGACAAAGCTACAAACTTTAAAGGAGCGAATCGAGAACTATAAGAGTTGTTTCAGCATTTATCAGAACTCCACAAAACTCAACTGCAAGACTTTCTGTCACCTTTGAACATTCAGCGGCACTTTATTCCATCTCGTTCTCCCCATTTTGGCGGTCTCAGTGAGGCAGCAGTAAAATCCATAAAGTACCACATGAAATGAGTCTTAGGACAAGCTTGCCTTTGTTTTGAAGAGACCTATACAGTACTAACACAAATGGAAGCATGCTTGAATTCTCGCCCTCTTACTCTGATGTCGTCAAATCCTAATGATCTTTCTTCTACAACCCCTGGTCATTTCCTTATTGGCAGTGCACTCACAACCACAGTTGATGCTGATTTGAAGGTGTTGCCAATGAACAGACTATCTCGATGGCAATATGTCCAGCAGCTTTGGAGCACTTCTGGGTTCGCTGGTCTAGAGAATACCTATCAAGTCTTCAGCAAAGACAGAGGTGGAAGCAACGTGTCCCCAACCTTCAGCCTGGTGACATGGTTCTAGTGAAAGGCAAAATTCTTTCCACCCCTTAAGTAAAACTTGGCACGGATAGAGGAGGTGCATCTCAGTGCAGATGCCATGGTGCGAGTTGCCAATATTCGCACATCAGCAGGAACATAAAAAAGGGCCACAACAAAATTGTGTCCTTTGCAAAGAATGACAGTAGAGTTATATAAATTAATTTATTTGTTTATGAACACACATGATTTAAAACCATTGTCTACAATACTAGTTGTAGCGATTGACATATGTTTTTCATTGCCAGTAGTGTTTTGTTAATTGTCTTGTTGTTTTCACATGCAGTGAATTGAAGACATTCCTTCATAGTGGGCAGCTTGTGAAACTAAAACTTCTAGGTGTCCCCTAAGACTTTGAATGCCACACAGCAGCGAGAAAACATTTTTGTTGGTACAATTGTTTATTATTAGTAGCATTGTCTTGTTGTTTGCGGTACATGCGTATGTTTTCAATATTTTGTACAAAGTTTTAAGTCAGTTATAAATGAAAGTAAACACTATGATGAACACTAAATAGAAGAATTTTATTTATCATGATATTCAACAAAACAACTTATTTTGCCTCTTCTTTGAACATTTAAGTTAACATTTAGTCAGACTGTTCACTTTCCACTATGGCACTCTAGGTTCGATCCCTGGAAAGTGACATCCAGATTTTCACCCGTGAAAATTATGCCAGATGATGTCACTGGTCAGCAGGTTTTCCCAATAAATCCCATTTATTCCGCCTACCATTTCTGCACAGCTCCATTGCAAGGACTTCATTTCACAACTCGGGGATGATAGCAGCCTATGAGTCACAGATAAAAATGCCACTAATTCAGTGGGTGTTTTAGAAGTACATTTGTAGGTTCATAGTTATTTATCAATAATATTAAAATACAACAGTTAGGAAACTTTTTTATTTATTTCTTATTTATGTAATGACTATTTTAGTCACACCACCATTCTTTCTTTAGAATAAAAATCTACTATGGAATGAGCCCTAAATCCCAACAACTTAAAAATTGACAATTTGGATGAAGATTCTGTTGTTATGAAAGAGTGGAAGATGGTTATTAAGGTTAGCGTAACACAAAAGAATAGGCTCAGTGAGAAAATTGAAGGGAAAACAATTAATAGAAAGTATGAAGTGTGCAGGCATAATTATATGAGACCTTCAGCAAACTCCTTATCGTAAAGTTCTGACGTACCTCTTTCTTCTACTTCATCACATTGTTTGTGGAGTTATGATGAGAAAATTCACTATAAAACAAATTGCTTTATTTGTGGAAAGATGGCAGCAACAGATTCTCAGGGTGCTTTGGATCACAGGAAGGAAGTTTGCACAATAGCAACACTAGAAATCTTAAGTTTGTTACAAGAAACGTGAAAAATTAAATTATGAGTTGAGAGAATTACTGAAAGCTTGTCGTTCATTTGTGAGTGACCTTGTTGCACCAGGAGCACGATATCATAAGAAATCTCATACGATTTTTTCTAATCAAAACCAAGCTTTAGGATCTATGTGTAGACCAATGACAGATCAAGTGTCCTTTTCAATGCTATGTAATTATTTTACAAATTAGTGAATCACAGCATTCAATTCAAGAACTGCAAGATATCATGGCAGATATTTCAGGGAAGCGAAATATTTTGACAAACATTTGAAAAATTTTCTTTTAGAACACATTCTAAAAAATGCAGTATAGGAAGCTTAAAATGTCTGGTGAAAAGAATGTTACGACCTTTTACGAAGTAGATGAGAACTTGTGCTACTACAGAGACACAAACTCGGAACCCGAAAATCCTAGTAACGTATTAGCTGCAGCTGAAATTATTAAATCAGATATTCAAAAGGTAACACACATTCACCAATCATATCCACATACAAAAATAAATCCAAAGGAGAAAATTTAATTCCCAATTCATTAGCAGTTTTCATCCAAAGAGTCTCAGGGAAGAAGTCTCAGAATCAGAAAGAGTCAACAAAAAATGTGTACCCATAACTCTTTCTATCATATTTAAGCTATAAGGCCTATAAAGTTTAATTCCCAATTCACATTGACTTGGTTCTGACACTTCACATTTGTATGGTTGGTAACATCTTATCAACATGATTTCTTCCAAGGGTATTTGTTAATCTTATTACGTAGCTTTAGTGAACTTAAACTCTCTCATAAATGCAGTCACCAAATTTTTATGAAGATGCTTTCATACAGCACTATATTAATATTGCTGGTTTCAGTGTTGCAAATTGGATAACTTGAACATGTTTTGTGCAATGCGAGGAATCAAAAATGTTACTCTGCATACTAGTGTTTAAACCCAAGAAAAGGTAGAAAGGAGGTATTTTGGCTCATTCAGTCCTGAATGTAATACAATCCTACCCAAAGACAACTGATTGCAGGGGACTAAGCAGGATTCTTGTTGAAGACTACAATGACTTAAAAACTGGGGTAAACAATTTATCTGCTACTAAATGAGAATGGATGGTGAAGTCTGTAAGAAAATCTGAACAGGAGAAACAAGTAATAAAAAGAGTTACTTCTTCAATGCCTTTTACACCAAATTAACTTTTGATTTTAGTATCATGTTCTAGCAAATGTGCCTATGGGAACTACTGTGGCTGTCAGAAGACAGGTTTGCATTGTCCAGCTATGTGCGAACATTGCAGTTCTTTTGTGTAACAACACAGCAGCTATGGATGAAGTAGATGTGACTGATAATGCATAAGCATGTATTTATTTGTAATTATTGTTTACCTGATATAATTAATTGTACATAGTATTGAATAACTTAAATAATTTGAACAAATAGTTTCAACTAATTATGAATTGGACAAAGAGAAATAATTTGACAGCCACAAAATGAATAATATACATACAATTAAATGAAGTACCATCAGTTGGTTGAAGAGTAGGCAGTGATGATGTGAAAGAGCTAGTTACTCTTAATCACTCTTTGTGAATTAGTAAGAGTTTAGTACGTATTATATAACAGCTGTCTGTTACTGCCACGTTGGCAGGTCCATATGTGGTGGATAATGGAACTACACTTTATATATGAGTTAGGAGCAAAACTTCCTCTTACCAAAACTGGCAAATAATTTAATGCATTAAAAAAAAATTTCTTAAGACAATATGACAGCCCGGCACAAATCTGGTATTGTGACAGGCACATACTTTGTCGCACGCCGAGCTGTCGTACGCCAGATGTCGCATTCATACAAGTTGAACCCTTAGAAAATGGGGTGACGCCTCACATGGCCTCTCAACAGAAAACTATGTCCAGTTCTTCTCGTTATGTCGCAGCCTTACTCACCGTTTGACATTTTTCTTGAAACATTTTATGTTGTAAAATTAAAATTTTTTTATTAGATACGGATAATTTTGAGGTATGAAAGCGTTCAGCTACTGTATTAATCAAAAACTAGGCAGAAATAGGAAAATGAAATTGACTTGTATTCTTTATTTATTATCAAAAATAATTTCAAACACAGTTTTGCAAATCCTTCACTGCATCGCAATACATCAAATCACATGCTTTCCGCACTCAGGAATTGGCAAATTAAAGAACAGACCGAAAAACATCTTCAAGAAAACTGAAGAAAATAAATTTAGCACTGACAATGTCCACCCACACAAAGATTATAAAGGTCCCACATATCAGTAAACAAAAGAAGAATACTGGGTGGTGAAAATCAGACCCAGACACCCTAATGGCTACACACAGGAAGAAGAAAAAATTTTGTAGAGTTCTGAAATGTCCGAAATAAGTTGTGATGAAAAAACAACCGCGGGCGCTACCTGTGCTTGTTAAATCTGCCGCTCCCGTCAACACATCATTACAGTTATGGGTTACTGCCCTACTTCTTCATATGTTCCTTTTCAACAGAATAATACACGGACTGGGGTTACACCATGGCTGCAGCCAGACATCCCGAGTACCGGGGAACAACTCTTACAAATCCAAGCATGTCGTTGCTAGTATCCCTCTAGCCTGACCTTCATGTGTTGTGCTGCTATTGGCTACTCAATACACACACCACCTTCTAGAGACTAAATGAAACCCATGCCTCTTCATGATTGGGAGTCCAGAAAACCTAATTGCGCAATATACTCGCAAACAAGGAAAACTCAGCTTGTTGCTACCCGGCCAACTGGCCATAACTGGATAAATCTAAACCCTCACACACACCTGTCTATAAAAAAAGTCAGCTTTTTCCTTGAGTTGTCAGAGCAACATAAGACATACCCACATGTATAGTGGGGCAATGCCGAACAGCGGGTTACAGGGCATTCTGTAATAGTAAGACGTCCATTGTTAGTGCTATGCACTTGTGACGAAGCTGGAAATTGATTTTTTTTAATACGCCGGACAATTGTTTTTTTTTTTTTTTTCAGATGCACGAGCCTTTTTGTTTTAAGTGGTTGTAATTTACAGGCTCCGTTTTTGAAGTCTTTCAGGTAAATTCTGTAGAGTAACTTAATCTGTGTTTCGGTTCTGCAGTATGAGCCCTGGTGAAACTGCATGGTAGGAATGTTGATGCTCGAGGCGACCGGATATGGATACGCGAAATGTTGTATGCGCATTCCAACACATCTGGCCGGCCGACTCGAGATCTGCATTCTTACCGTGGATGTTTAATTAGTGTGCATCCTGCACTTGTTTGAAGTTTTAACGTTTTCTGCGAGCTTAGTGCTAACCAAGGTATCGTGCGCAGTAATTTTCCCGTGGGTGCGCGCGCTGATGTCACTGCTGTTTTAGGACTATAGGAGGGAGAGAATATTTGCTGCGTGGTGGTCGGCCTGGCACGCTGGGATTGGCCGCTGCGCATGTGACTGGCGTGGTAGGAGAAGGGAGGGAAGTGCTGGAGGAGGGAGACGGACGGTTGTTGTGGAGAGCGTTTTTCATCATGGCGGCGAAGCAAGAGGACGCGTAGCAGGGTGGATCGGCTTCTGTCGGCTGGCGGAGAACCAGCCTCCCTCTCCCTAGCATCATGGGTTAAATGATAATTTTGTTTGTTTTTTGCTTGCTTCTGGATAAAGTAGGGGGTGGTTCTACCCACAGTAGTTTTTTTGGTAAGCTTGAAGTTGTTAAAGTGTTTTGTTGTTGGCTCGTGGCAGGGGAGTCGTGTCGTAGCAACGGAAGCGATCAGACCATCGGCCTGGAGTGCCAGGTAACTTAGCCATGTAGGCCTAGTGGGACTTAGCCTGTTTTTCGGTTTGCTCGAGTTAGGACTTTATCGCGGATAAATATTTTCGTTTTTAGGTTTGTTTTACATCATTTAAATTATAAATTCCAAACTTCGGCACTTCTGTTTTCATGATTTCGATTTTAAATTGTTTTACTAAAAATAACTTGCCATTTTTGATTGTCTTTTGTTTGTAGTTAACCTCTTTAAGGTGTTTGAAATTCTAACAAGCTATTGCATTGATATTATTTTAGATGAAGTCCAGCGTAACTATTTTTATTATTTTAAATTCTTAGTTTTTTTGCTGATTTTATATTTAAATTATAAAGTTTGTTTTGAACTTGAAATTTATTTTGGCTAGAACCTATCTCAAGACATGGATTTCCCTGAGTCTCTATGATATCTCAGGCTGTTGTATCAGCTGTTTTAAGATATTTGTAAATAATTCCAAACATTGTGTTGGTTTGTTTACCTTGTGTTTGATATTTGGCGAAGCCCTCATAGCGAGAATGTTGATATAGGGTTAATTTCCGGTGTGTCTTTTCTAACCTGTATAGAAGGGTGAGATCCACCCTGAGACTTTAAGATCACTGTGTTATTAAAAATTTTGTTTTGATGCCTGTTTTTCTTTAAAAAAGGGAACATTAAATAAGTGGTATTTTCAGAAGAGTTATAACATTTTATTTTGTTTAAAGTTTGCACCTCACAGCCATGATGCCCAGTAGTGTAGTAGTAGTAGTTTGTATAAATTATATTTGTGTGTGACATATTTTTTTGGTCAGTACCAACGAGTAGATATAAGGTAGTTGATGCCTATAGTTTTTTTTTTTTTTTTTAATAGGTCCGAGTGGTCCCATGAAGGGTAATACTTTCCCTGTTCTCTTGTTTTCTAAGTGAGTGCTACAGCCATCCCCCTTTTCTTTTTTTATTAAAAGTTTTCTTAATTTTGTGATACTTAATAAATGTTTCAAAGCCTGTAATAGTTCAGCTGGGTTCGGTTTCGACCCACCTCTTCTTGTAGTTTCCTTCGTACCACACTGGTGGTACAGGAAGAACACTACAGTGTGATGTTTTAGGCACCTGGTGGAGACTTTTGTGAGTTAATTAATCTAAGCGAGTTTGGATGATGTTGTATAGGTGTTGGTAACTCAGTAATTTCTTTTCATGTTTACTTTGAGTATTGTATGTGTTACTCATTGGTGCTCCTCTGGTGAAAGTCAGTCTTCCTCGAAGAATGAATTGTTACTACAGCCCTAGCTGTTGGAAGTTGGTTTTCTTATCACTTCTTTTTCTTGTTTTGGAGTGGATTCTTTATCCCAGAAACCTCTAGCTGTTTACTATTTCCCTTTTCCCAGTGACCTGTTATTTATTTTTGTCTTTCTTTCTTATTTCTAATTTCACCTCCTCTGCTATTTATTTTCCTTCCCTTCACCTTCTCTTGTTTTCTATCCTTTTGTCAGTTTTCCTCCAGAGTATCCCTCTTCTTATTATTCACGCTCTGTTCCTACCTAGTTTTTTTTGCTCAATTTCTTCTTCTCTCCAACCATTTTTCTAATGCCCCGCTTCTTCACTTCTCCCCTTTTATACCTACCGTTCTTAAACCTACTTATTCCTTTTTTTTAACCTTCATCACACTCTAGCGGCAAGTCGTAAGAACTGCTAGCACCCTTCGCTGCGTCAGTCTGCCGAGCAGTGTGGAAGTGGCCACGTATTTAGTGTTTCCTGCGATTTTCTTGTAACTAATAGCTTACTTTCCAGCTCAGGCAAGTAGTATTCTGTTACACTCATATATTTACTGATAAACCATGTGCATTCTTTATATACAGTAGAATCCCGTCATAGCGAACACGGAAATAGCGAAAACACGGTTATAGCGAAGTCTTTTTGAGGAACCGTCAAAAAATCGCAAAACAATTCCACGAAAAATGTGAATTTTATGAGTAGAAACATGTATGGTGAGTCGTGTGAAGCAGGCTTGCGGCAATGTACGTGACTATCTAAAGTGAGTAGGTATTTGTCACCTTGACAGCCGGATGTACAGATTACCTCCACTCCTAGCGCCGACAGGGCGCACCACCGCCCCTCCCCTCACCCACCATGCCAGCCCACTGGGACTGTCACGAGTCATGTTTCTGTCTGGACATCTCGTTTTCCTCCCCAAACTCAAGCATGCGTCGTTCTAAAAATAGAATTGCGCCCTTTATTTCCCCCACCCCTTTT
>PNEQ01050496.1:0-20704 GCA_003012365.1 Medauroidea extradentata
TGCCTACTCTCCACGACAGCTCTCTGCCTACTCTCCACGACGGCTCTCTGCCTACTCGGGGAATCTTGACTGATTGATGGCTTTCAACACACGTTCAGCTTATGAAAAGATTACGGGCTTTCACTTGTACGTGGAGCCGTTACCCTATTTGACTGCGCCAATTAGAATCCTGATGTTGTAATATTGTATGCCTCTTATTGGCATGAATACAACTACGTTGTGTAACACGTACGTCACCCAGTCGTATGTGTTGCAATTAACTATAGCGTTTTCAATGGTATGATGGCACAAAACATTTTCGCGATATACCATCTCTCTTACCATCATCTCTACCGATCATTTCTCCATGATCTGCTCTCTTTGAAACAGTAGCCTTTGAATTAATAGACGGGGCTCGAGTACACGTGGTACGATGGATTCTAGCATGCAGGTAATTGAATTCGCGAGAGTATCCTGTCTCTAGAGATAGTACATTCGCGACTACACTGTGGCCACATTCACGACAAGAAAGTTGTATCTTTGGGATATTTTCAAAATAAGGGCCGCGGTGGCCGAGTGGAGGCCCGACATATTAAGTCATTAGTTGGCACTCCTGGTCGTGGCGCCAAGGGTCCCGGGTTGAATTCCTGGCCGAGGTTGAGACGGAAAAGGATGAAAAATACAAGTAGAAATTTCCGAACTTATGTTAAGAACTGGTGATAGGAATCACGCGTAGTAAGAATATTGCAAATAACACAAACAGATTAGCGGTTTTAGTATGAATTTTGGAATAATTTTCCATGATTTCAGATAGCAAAAATGTGATAAACGAGATGGACGATATCTGTCTTATACAATTTGTCGGAGTTAAGTTACGGATACAACAATATAGGCTCTCTAAGTTGACGTAAATAATATTGTCAGACTATTCTATGTGATCTTTTTGCACCAAACACTACAGATTTTTATTAATTTAGATATTAATTAATACGTCAATAGCTTAATTTTGTAGGTTCTATTGGGAACCACAGTTTGTAAGCCAGGATTTTCATCACGCTACCGCAAGAAGTATTGCATTTTTTCTTAAAAAAAGAGACAAATATAAATTTATTTTGTAATGATATCCCCAGATACGAGAAAAGTGCATTCGTTATTGTACAATAAAGTGTTGCAGTAGAATATTATAGGTATCATGATAAGCGGAGACCTGGAAAATTCGTGTTATCATCTAGGCACAAGTTAGAATTCCAACAACTGTGTGATTGTGTCACTTTCGCATATTGGCCTTTGACTTATTTGACACCTCCTGGAAGTATCTGAGCCAATAATGTATATGCAACTGATGTAGACCTATATCACTTTAACAACAAGCAGGTAACGAGCACCTGCTCTCTGCTTCAGTTCTTAAATATTCTTGCATGCTAGCCTACATGTCAACGAACCCACGAATTTTTCCGGTCTATAATAACAAGTTATTCAGTCAGGTTATTTGCAGTGTTACGGCTACAGTATGGATTGTTTACACAACACGATACATAGTTTCGCCAACATAAAATTTTGTAAATAATACGATTTATTTTACAGTTTATATTGTTCTGCAAACCACTGAAATAACACTCGGAACCAAACCACAAGAATACGTAAATATCTTGGTGTTGTGGATTGAACAGTACAATAGTTGGACAATGTTATGCAACCAAGAAACAACCTCAAAATTAACAAAGAGAAATTCATTCTAATATAACAGCAAATAAGTTGTTTTCTTTTAATTATAAAAAAAAGAGATATTTGTCGTAATACATCAAGCAGGGGTTACAGAATTCCTGTGAGTCTATTAACATTTTTCTATTCTTTAAAAATGTTTTAGTGGATTATGGGTCGGTTCCTTGTTGCATAACACTGTCCAGTTAATTACAACATATCATCAAAAATAACGTGAAAGTGTCGCACTTGCCACGGTTACAAGAAGACAATCCGATACGGTATAACTGTTTTTCGGCAAATCATAATCTCTTAATTTGTGAGAATTCTAACTATTCATTGACTGTGTAAAATTGGAATACATACACTCAATAAAAGCAATATTTATGTCTGGCATGCTTACTACTTTGAACATTTCCAGAAATGTCACCCATCTGCAACAAATCACTTAAAGTTATTTAGACAGTTTATTAATGAGAAGAATGTCTTCATTACTTCATCTAATTTCAGACAAAATCCTTACATTTAACATCATCCAAAGATGGCCTACGAGAACCCTTAAACATTAGCATATAAGTTATTGTCATTTCAGTTCAAGGGACTTGAAGGTTTTATTTTTAAAAACAGTTACAGACTGCAATGTTTGTCATAATCGTTTGGCAAATGACACAAAACTAGTTATTACTACCCTTTAAAAATCATACGCGATTATTTTATTCACAGCAGTTAACAAATATTATTATAGGGAAAAAACATTTCTTTGGATGCTAAATCAAATATTAACTCATGGATTATTTTAAACATGTTAATTATTGTTGTAAGATATACAAAGTCTTACACGCAACCACACACGGATATCTCAGCCATAGGACATTCATAATCGGACAACTAACTTTAAATGTCGTACATATTATAGTATTTTTATGTTGCCGTCACTGTAAAATACTTTGCAGCGAATAGTCAAATATTAAATCTTTCTTCCGTGTACTTTAATAACTTTCGAAAAGATACTCGTATTTGAAACAACCCTTTGTGGCAAGGTTTATAGTTATTACCTTTAAGTTCAAGAATTTTCAGATTTTTACGTTCAATTTACGTAGCAGAATTTTTAAATTAGGTTTATTAATACATACAGCTGACAAAAATGAATATAAAATATATAAACTTTTTTTTTTTTTTCAGAAAATTCTCGTTGTGCTATTTTCATAATTTCCAGTAATTCGAAATATATTACTCTCATTTCGATTTATACACGACACATATAACTAAGTGCTGTGTATAAATTACTACTTTAATTGCATATTAACCTTGCAATGATCGTAATGTTCGCAAATAAAATTGTATGTGAAAACCCTTTAATAATTTAAAAATGAAATACTTTGAGAAAATTAACGATGTAGTCTATGAATTAAAGGAAAAATACAGTGTGAAACATTATTCATTTTTGTAAAGAGAGACTGAGCAGTTCATCGTTATTATATTTGGTCAAATGTGTTTACAAGCACGTGACCACGTCTGGTTATGTGTTTTCGTGAGTCTTTAAGAAACAGATGGCCAGCCCACGTGGAAAATGCAAATGCCTCGAACTTGCTTGGAACGACAGGATAAACTTAGATATGTGAAATTAGACAAGAAATATTAAACGGTGCCTCAAAATACAGACGTGAATTAAGAGAGATACACATATTAATATTTTGTCTACGGATACAGCCAACATATAATACATTTTAAGATAAACCGGAGCACACTAAATTGTCACATTTGTGTACACAGTAATATAGCTTTTGTAATCATAAATAGTAGCAATGAATAAAGTGACTGAGACATTGGAGTGTGGAATTTAAATATTTAAATACTTTTCTTTAACGCGTGATTAAGCGTACATTTACATGAGAATGTCCTACTTAACGCATATTTTAACTAAAAAATTTAACTGCGCTGTTGACAGCAAAGGAAATGAGCATGTGTCCTCAAAACAGAAGTGAAATACACGTATGCAAAATTTTGTACGTTTAGTACGTAAACTTAATGTGGCTTCAGCAGTTCGGGATTTTTGAGGATATGAATGCACTTTTTTGAAAAATGTTGTTTCTTGCTAGCATCCCGATAATTCTAAACATATCGATAGTAACTAACTACTTATACAACAAAAGCGACTATGGATCAAATTTATGTTTAGTTCTCTCTCATATTTTAGACAGATTACTTATGCAGATAAATGTATGTGCAAGCTGGTTTAAATAAATTACTGACGATATTTTTTTTTTATTCTGCCCACGAGCAATTGAGTAGGAATGAGTTCTTGTAGCAGTCAGTAGCAATTTTGAAGGTATCGATTTGAAGGAGCAAGAATCACACTGACAAGTATGCAAACGTAATCGCAATGGCCTCTGCAGCTACAACATTAACGAAGTGAGCAATTCGAACACCACTCAACCACTGTAAATTACAGGCCTCTTGCCCATAAATTTCCATGCCAAAGGCGGATTTCGAATAATCATTGGTTAGAAACTTCAGTAGATAAAGGTCACGTCTCTACAACTCTGGCAAGTAAAAAGATTACAAATAAAAATTCACTTATCCCGGAAAACTTTGCAGAGCTGTTTTAATGAAAATAAACACATTTTATCCCCCAAACCTTCGAAGACTGTCCAATCAAGGAATATTCGTTTTAGTTTTCGGAATCAGGAACACTTATTTAATATGGTGTGTGGTTCTTTTCTATTTAAAATCAGAAGTAAATGAATCAACAATAATTAGAAACCTAATAGCTAACATAAAAACGTTCGAGTGATAAAATTTTAAATGACTACTCACCACACAATAAAGCTAACAATTCTAAAAAATGTGGTACATGATTGGCTGCTACAAACACATACTGTGTACAGGAATTGTAGGCTTGGCTATATGCAAGCGTTATGACCCGAACCATATACCCTAGAGACAATACCGGACAGCTCTATGCAAATACTAAGAGCAAGCTTGTGAAAAATAACCTAGCGGTATGAGGTGAAAATAACAAATATTCTTATTTTATTTTGTATAACTATAGTTTTTTGTTATTGTAACATACTTTATTTAATGTTTACGTATTTATCGCACTGCTACTTTTTTATTTTCTCCATGCAACGAATATATGTTCTCCATAAAGAAATTTTTCCCAGAATGTTTATGTTGGCAGCGTACATCTGAAATCAATTAAACGTAGGGTGCTGCTCTCTGGTGGTTTGACGTGATAACACAATCAGAATTATCGCCAAAGTGCTCAAGCTGTCCGGTATTGGTATATAGTATATTTGCTCGATTTCACAGCGAGCTAGAAAAATAGGACTGTGTTGTGCAACACTAGACTATGTATAACCAATTTTTACATAAGATTATGTAAAATATTATTAATATTTCAATCAGCTCTATATGAAGTATATTATTACTTTATCATTTATATAAATATAAACTATATAGGACTAAATTAGTTTTGTAAAACTGTTTCAAATGTGATGATGTTTTAGCATATTTTATTGGTGCCTTACAATTGTATATTAAACTACTGATGCATAATATCGACCAAATACAAAACACAGCATTTAATTTCGTTTTTTTTTTTTTTTTTCGAAAAATTTTTGATAAAATTACGTTTTTGTTAGTGAAATAAGACAAAAAGAAACATTTTGCCTCCTGTCTGTGGATATAGATGACTTGCCCGACTCAGCTATTAACAACTCTGGCCTGGTTTTGTAGAATACAAAATAATTTCCTTCTTAATATTTGTTACATTAAATAGTAAACCAAATAAGCTACGTCTAAGGAACTACGTATTTCTTAATTCAAGCAAACCGGTACTATTAGATTATTTAGGGATAATTGTGAACTGCGTGATAGTTTAGTGTTAACAGTGTTTATTTCGGAACAGAAGTGCAAAAATTTTGAGGTAATTTTTAAGTAAGAGTTGGACATGACAAAAATAAATAATTTTTCTGGTATTTCTGCAATGTAATTCAGGTGTTTCAGTGCAAAACAGAGAATATTCCTTGTTCTTCGGTTTCATTACAGCGCGCATTCGTTGCAACTGCCTTAAAGTATTCTTTCGTAGCTGTTTTACAATTACTGTAATTCTCTTCTCTTTCGTTCTCGGCCGTCAGCTCTTACTCAAGCGCTAGTCTGTACCCATCAAGTATTGTTTGAAGTACTGGGCATGCTTCTACAATTTTGTGTTTTCGGAATCCGCTTGGTATTTTCCCACTTACTGTAGTCGGAAAAATATGGTTAAAACCAATCTACAGGATCACAAAAGCATGTTCCTTTTAGCCTACCGAAACTTTAAACTTATAGTGACATAGTTTGAAGTGAATTTTCTTTATGTAGATGTATGTAAATGTTATCCGCATTAAGCACGTAGTTTCGCAAAAAAAAAAATAGAATATTCGTAGCTCGCTGCTATGAATTGTGAATGAAAGGAGGTAATGCTTCTTAAAATGGCGCAGTTCTAAATTTGAAGCAATAAATAAACAACTGTTTGAAGTAGATCGTCCTACATATCTCAAGCTCATTAATGTACCACTAAATTTATTTGCGTATACTTAACGTATTTAGTAAACACATGTTCAAGTTGGGGCACGTGATAAGTAACCGACAAAGAAGGAAATTATTAGATGTCACCCGTCGTCCTTGTAAAATAAGATTTACTGTTACGTTTAAAATTTTCATTTTAGTGTAGTAAATGAATGGTATGACTAACTATTGGTGACGTGTCTTTACATAAATAATATTATATTTTACGATTTGGTGCGTTTTTACGAGACAAAATGTGTGCTAGGAGAAATTTAGTCTTTAATAACTTATAAGTAGAGACATGCAAAATTCGCGTTATTATTTGGTAGCAGACTAAACTTCACTTTCCTATACACAACAGAGCATAATCTGCGATTCAATTGGCCACAATTTTTTATGTGTTGTCATTGATGTGTGTTACGTATTCACAGAGATTGGCCTCTCCACTGTGTAAGCATTCTCCGCAGCAAGTTATGACAATATCCGCCAGCGGGAGTCGTCGAACAAGTCTATAGTCACTTGAAGTCTAGTCAGCTGTCAAAAAATAACGCGAATTTTGCATGTCTCTACTTATAAGGTGAATAATAGTTATTAGCGTAAATGCTATAATATCATTATTTTATAATTATGATTCAATACTTCATAAAATGTTTATAATAAAAATATGATCAGTAACGAAGTCACTATTGGAACATTTTCAAATAAATCTTGCCATATCTTGAATCAGGAAGAAATTAAGAAAAATTCAGCATAAGTCACGTGGGCCTTTAACGCGAAGGACAATAAATTGTATAACTTGGTGTATTACGCAAATAATTTACTTTTGACGAATGCAGATACAGCAAACCATTTTGTCGTAATTTAATTTTTTATGCAGAGGGGTGTTTTCTTAAGGACGTTGAACCCGTAAAAATTCAAAATTTTATATTTGTGCCAAACACTGTTCAACTTTTACGCATCAGATGACATGTCATTTCCCCGAATAAAAAAAAATTAGGGCCCATAGTTTCAGCATAATCACCTATCAATGTCACAAAATGGCAGTTGCGGTGTAGCCAAAATAATAAAAAATAATTAACTTCCAGGAACAAGATAATTCACATCGATACTTAATGATGTGAACTACTTCAAGACACTTTTGTAAACACAAAGCGATATATTTTTGTATTTTTTTAAAAATTGATGAAAATGAGTAAATTTTTGCATAACTTTGACTTTCGGCTACTACTGAAATATTCAAAACTAACTTTCGTCAAACATGTCATGAAATGCATTGATACACTGATTTTCAATTCCCGTAGTTTTGAATTCATTAGTTAATTACTTTTTTTGATTTTGGCTGCACCGTAATGGCCATTTCGTGAATTTGATGAGTGATTTTGCAAAAACTATGGGACCTAATTTTTTTTTATTCGGGGAAATGACGTGTTATCTGATGTGCAAAAGTTGAACGGTGTTTGGCACAAATATAAAAGAATGAAATTTTACGGGTCCAACGCCTTTAATGGGTTAATATTTTAAAGTATTCTGTTTACACCTATCGCTTTTTCAGTAAATCGTGTGCGTTTGTTCCCTCCCCCCATACTTATTTATATATATATATATATATATATATATATATATATATTATATATATATATATATATATATATATATATATATACACACACACACTCCTATACTTTACTCGATTGTTTATGTTTCAGAATAATATACCTTCAGGGTTACATATCCCCAAGGAGTTGTTTTATGTTAACACACTAAGCAACTGACCTTAAGCACAGTTTAAATGTTGGCCGTTGTTTATTTTAATTTGTCAATTTTTTACCTCAGACTAGGTACAGCAACGTTTCAAATTCGGTCAGTTCCCAGAAGTGAGAATTCAACGAAATAGCTTGAGTAAAGCTGGAGGGGGGGTAAGAGAGGTACAGTAGTTATAATGTTCCCACTTATAACGTTTTCCTGGTTGTAATACTACCTTCATTTGGTCCCTAAAACTGCTTTATAATAGGATTTTACCATCTTATAATGTTTTCCCATTTATAATGTAAAAATTTTTTGAGTCCCTTCAGAAACATTATAACAGGGTTCTACTGTATACGGGCCGGGGGGGGGGGTATAAATTGTGGAGGGAAAATAAACACTTCCCTTCAGATTCCAGAAGTAAGAACCTTTGGTTTATGTGCCTGAGGTCCCAAGAAGGAACAAGTCCTTCGTTATTTCGTGCTATTTCCACGCAGAGCATCGTCATATTTGGAATATATCGCACTTTGATACGACGGTTACCACTTTCAACAAGCTGACTTTAGTTTACACGTAACGTTTATTTCATACAAATAATAGAAAGGTTTTACGTTAAACTACTAAAAAAAATATCTGCCTACTTGTGTACACTATAACGTAAACGTTTAAATACCTTAACTTCGGTATATATAAAGGAAAAGAAGAGAACGAAACACAATGATTTACGGTTTGCTAGCAGGACCTGCAGTGAATTCGTTACAAGTTGAGCAAAAAAGACAGTAGATTGTCAGAATAAAACACGTTAAGGTGCCCTCGAATACAAATCTTAATCCACACTTTATGTTCTATTTAGATTTATAACAGTTTTATACTCGGTACCCACAACCTAACAGAAAGTTGTCTGTTCATATTTTCCACGTGTGTCTGTGTCTGTTTGGGCTGATTGTTAATTCGAGTAGGCCTAGAGGAAGTTTCGGTTACATAATCATATTTTGAGTGTGGTGATAAATAATTGTTTGGAACCGAATGGGTTTTCTCTATACTAATGACGAACCATTCATAGGAATCTAATAACATGAAAGGGCTTATAACTCCAGACGACTTAATGTTGCCGCCTTGGTTGTCGGGATGTGTAGTTACGAGGTCTAGAAGTGCAGGAGCAGTAAGGACGAGAAAACACGTACATCACACCCTATTCTAATCTCTAGGCGCAATCACTGAACTGGTGTAATGCTATCTTCTCGCCGGACAACTCGCGTCTACGAGACGTACAGCAGTGGCTCTATCATTTACAACGCTTTGTTAAAGTTGGACTGCAAACGCCTATACCGTTTAAAATATTCTGCGCTAGTATTTACATACATAAAAACCGACTGTCGTCATTTTCGGCAGCAATAAACAATTCCTTAATGTATAGTTGCATGCCTGAAGTGGTTATACACTAGTATACCGTTCTCTGAAAGTTATTTCGAAGCAGGCGACCATCATACACGTTGAGAGGTTTTCGAATATAAATTTTACTAACGGACCTACAGGATGTTGCAAAATTCCATATCAATATTCTAGGGAAACAATCCTCACGTGTAGAGGAACAAAAAGTGTTATGTGGGCATAGGTCCAAAAACGCACCATCTCTGCGCTACAGTTGGCATACATGACGTATGGTTGATAGCTCGCGGGTAGGATCATGTTGCTGTGGGGCATCATTACAGCAATACATAACATGTTACTATACCACACACTACGCCACTAACACACAGACAGTAGGAACAACTGTGACACAGCAACATGATCCTACCAGCACGCTATCAACCATACGTCATGTATGCCAACTGTAGGGTAGAAACAGTGCGTTGTTGGACCTATGTTCATGTAACACTTTTTGTTCCTCTACACGTGAGGATTGTTTCCCTAGACTAAATTTTGCAACAACCTGTATACACACAGCTAGGTGGCCTTGACAGACGGCCACCTTAACGCATATTTAAAAATTGACGCATAGCTTACAATACTAGGTTAACGGTGCTCAAGGGGGGGGGGGGGGAATCGTAACTTTATGGGCGACCGTCACACAGCCTAAAACCCTCTCTTCGACCTTATTCAGCCTAAAATTATTCAGCCTAAAGTCGTTCAGCCTAAAATTACTCAGCCTACAGCTATTCAACCTAACGTCACACAGCCTAAAACTGTTCAGCCTATAATTATACAGCCTAATATCGTTCAGCCTAAAGTCGTACAGCCTAAAATTATTCAGCCTACAGTCACTCAGCCTAAAGTCAATCAGCCTGGAGTTATACAGTCTGAAATATACCCAGCCTAATTTTAGGCTGAGTGGCGTGAACCCAACTTTATATTTTTTTGAGATAGTGTTATTAGTTTTGTACACGTTACTAGGGCATACATTTTCCTGCTACGAAAAAATTTTGTTCAACCAGTTTTCCCATAATCGCACCTCAAAGTCAAAATTTGCAGGTTTTTAGTTTTTATAAGCCGCAAAAAAAACCAAGAAAAATAAACAATTTAAAAAACTCACACTGAAAGTACATGTAACGAGCTACTGTCGACGTACTATAAAATCAAAACCAAAAATATTTTTGTATTCAAGATAAAATAACTGATATTTTGAACTCTTTCTCTCTTTTGTTGATTATTTTAATTCCAAAAATATTTTGAAATTTATTTTAAAACATGTCTTTCAGTAGCCCGCGATAATAAGTTTCATTTCATTTATTTTTTTAATTTATTTACGTTCATTGGTTTTTGCGGCATAGAAGACCTTAAAACGTACAAATTTTTATTTGAAATGGCCATTTTTGGAAAACTAGTTAAATTATTATTTCTTTTCGTAAGAGGAAAATGTTTGTCCAAGAAACGTGTACAAAACTAATATTATTTTATACAAATATAAAATTCTAATTTTCCCCACTTCAACGCCCTTAAAGCCAGGGATTCTTATTTACGCTGTTTCAGCGAGTATAAGATATTACATTCTGTAGATCAAACCTCATATCCCCAGTTTATATATATATATATATATATATATATATATATATATATATATATATATATATATATCTGTTACAAATTGTTTTTATTGTGAACTCTTATTTCCTCGAATTAAAAAAAACCTTGTCACATTAGCATCGCCAGCAAAAATATTTACGTAGGTTGCTAGCCAAAACTATTAGATGATTTTCACAGTACAAATAAATTTACAAGAAAACCTTTGCAGCGATTTTATGATTTGTGCTCCTAAACAGCGTTTCAAAAATAATACTCATAAAAGAGCTTATATAGGAATCCGTGGACTCAACGGAATTATTTACGTGCTGTTTTGAAAATACACATTTCCAGTTATCACAGGGCTTTTTTGTAAGTATTATTTTCCTAATAACTTCACAAGTACTGCTCGAAATAATACTTGAAATAACGAGTCTCACTGAAAAATAATCCAGCATAATATGACAATAGATAATGCCAGGCACATAAAATTACGATAATAACATTTGTGAAATTTAAAGAGTTTTTTAATTTTAAAGATTATATATTTTAAGGGCGTGGTTCACCTAATTTTTCAACGTTTTTTTTTTTTAATTTTTATATGTGTACCAGATATTTTTATTTCTTATTTTGTTCATAAACTGTGATTAAATCTTTCTCTTAGAAAATTGTTGTATCTCTTATAGTTTTCGCGTAATGAATCGTAAACGTCAAAATCTGCACTTTTCGGTTTTATGTACGCCACTCAAACCAACTGTAATACCAAACCAAAAAATTTCACAGTGTATAACAATGTTGTGGGCTATGACTTGACATATTTAATAAAAAATGCTGAATTTCTAACTGAAAATTTTAAAATTTCTAAATTTGTTTAAAAATACACAAATATATTAATTTTTTTCTTTATATAGTTCAAATCATAGCCTATGACATTGTTATGCACTGTGATTTTTTTTCGGTTTGGTATGTCAGTTGGTTTTAGTGGCGGACGTAAAACCGTAAAGTCGAAATTTTTATGTTTACGACTCATTATGCAAAAACTATGAGATATGCAACAATTTTCTAAGAGGAAGATTTTGTCACAACTTATGTCTAAAATGAGAAAAAAATATGTGGTACAAATACAAAAATAAAAACCTACGTTAAAAACTGAGGTGACCGCGCCCTTAATACAGGTTCCGCCCGTAAGTGCGAGGAACAAATAAAAAATAGGGAGAACCAATTTACATGGAAAAACGTTCGGGCGTTATTGAAGTCTTCCGGTGGAGTTTGCCTGAAGTAAAACTGGTATGTCGTGTTACTAACCTTTCCCTCTTCACCCCCCTTCGTCATAGCTTGGCACGCGTAAGTCTTCGGTGAAGGACGTTTGTGTCATTGTCGATGGTATGGTCATCCACCCTAGCACCACTTGCGCCTGGGCGGCTGAATATTTTAGGACTCGTGTGATTTCAGAAAGTGGTCAGGTGGCTGCTGACTTCCTGCCGATGCATCCAGATAACCTGCCTGCTACGACGGGCGTAGGTAGCTCCTTCTACTACAAGACTATAATAAAATCGTAATTACTTGTTTCCTAACTGACCTTCGAATGGTTCGTGTTTGTCCCGTTCAGGGGCCGGGTCCCAGGAACGTTACGAGATGTCGTGTACGTTACGTAACCGTATCTCGTCTGGCACGAGAACTAGTTTCTGCTAGCTAATATATGTTATTAAAGTTTAAATAATGGCTCGTACTACACTCCGTATAGTATTTACACTATAAAAAGTAGTTTCTGAATTTGCCACGCGTGCTTATAGAAGCGCTAAAAAAAAGTTGAATTTGTTTTCGAGATATCCATGGTAGCACTCCTGAACTGTATATAAAACAGTCAAATATATAGGCCTACTGAAGTTACCATACTTGCATTGAAACAAGTGTAAAATATTGCATATTTACAATTCGAAATTGTAGTAACTGTCAAATACTCCGTTTACTTCAATTACTTCCTAATCATTTTTGGGAGTTTTTTACAGTGTACACAATGTTCCTTTCTTCATCCTCTGCCTAATCGAGAAAGGTGGCGAAGCGGTATCACGATAGAGTCGCATTCGTGAGGATCCGGGTTCGATCCATGGCTCAGGCCATTCTGATTTCTTTTTCCACGGTTTCCCGAAATCTCTTCAGGAAAGTGATGTGATGCTTCTTTAACAAAGGCCATGGCCAACTCCTCTCCCAGCTCCTGACATTGTACCAAGTCGTGTGTCGTCGTAATCGTCTATGATGACCTCGCTGTCGACTAGCCCATTTACCATACCTTCATCCCTTGTGGCTGATACTGTAGGTTAGCATTGTTTATGTTACCTTAGCTGAGATTAATACTGCTACAAGTTAGAAAGAATATGTGTTTTTTATGAGAAAGTTTGGTGCAGGTAAAATGTATGCCGTTAGCTTCGCTGCTTTCCCAAAGGGACCAGAAAAAATACGAATCTCTAGTAAAATTAAATTTTAATAGGCTTGGAAATCACAGAAGTCTATTCATTTTATTTTAAAGTGAAAATAAACCTGTTTCGCGTTTTTAATTACCAACTTTACGAAACTTAAAATGTTATTGGCCTGTTTGCACCCATTACCTATACCAGCGGTCAAGCTGCAGAAATGTTCCCTGTGACAAACTATTATCATTGATCTTTCTAACGTGTAGTAGAATTAACCTTACCTTAACTAAGTTTTAGTTTGATTCAAATTATAAGAAATTTCGTACGCGGAATTGGTAGACGTTTGTTTTATCTAGGTCAGGAAAAGACAATAAAAATATTGTTAGACACCGAGAAATTTCGCGAAATATTTTACGGAGACGGGTTTAAAAATCCGCTACACGTTCTATAATTTCACGATTAGGTCACATTAAATGAAATACTTACTTCATATTCCCGAGCTACCCCATCAGCCTTGCACTGTAAAAAAAACTTCCTAAAATATTTAGAAATGAATTAACCTAAACGGAGTATGTACAGTGACCATACTTCCGCCTTGTAAATATGCAAACTTTTACAGTTTAGTCTACTAACTTTAGTATACATTTAATTATTTTATATTTAAAAAATTTTAATAGTGCTACCATGGATGTCTGGGAAACAATTCTACCATACCTACATTCTTAGCGCTCCTATATGCACGTGTGGCAAATTGACAAACCAATTTTTAAAGTTTACATATCAGCAATAATTTATGCATCAGCCAATGAACTGATAACTGAGGATATACTGTACACAGTGCTGTGCAGTCCTGCCGGTAGGTCACTGACCCTGCGATATTTCTGCGTTTTTTATTATTATTAAAGATCTCTGTTTTTCGCGACAAGAATTTTGCCCCACTTTGTTTCAGTAACTTACGTGTACATCTGCAATTCTGCTTCGTGGTCAGTGATTGGATATTTTAACTGTCACGAGCCTTGGGATTTCACCGGCAAATCACAGACGTATGTAGTAGTAACATTGTTCTGATTGGGACAAACAAGTGAGAGACATCACTTTACAAATACAAGCTGCCAATAACCATGAAGCAGAATTGCAGATGTGCACGTAACCCAATGAAACAAAGTGGGGCAATATTATTTCGCGAAAGAAAAGGGGTCCCTTATTATTATGCGTCGCTGCGATTTCTAGCATTGCGGCACATGGAGTGGTGGCGCACGGTTTTATCTTTGAATGTTTCTTGCAATGGGACAGAATAACAAGCTGTATTATTGTGGACGTACGCCATTGCAATATTATGTCGTCCCAGAAATCTTAGAAACAGACTAAGAAAGACAAACAACGAAATACGAAAAATGTGGCCAACTTGCCTTGTTTTCTCTTTTTTCGTATTTCGTGGTTTGTTTTTCTTAGTATCTATCTAAGATTTCTGAGATCTGAAATGTTTAGGAAGTTACTATCCCAGTCGCAGTATGGGACACTTACCATACTTCCGCCTTGTAAATATGCAAACGTTTACAAATGTTACAATACAAGTCTGGTAACTTTAGTATGCATTTGACTGTTTTATAATTAAGTTTGGGAGTGTTACCATGGATGTCTGGGAAACTATTCTACAATACCTGCTTTCTTAACGCTCCTATACGCACGTCTGGTACATTTACAAACTAATTTTAGAGCGTATATCCACAGTAATACAGTTTGTCGGATAGATTTTCTATGTACACTAGTATGGCTGTCAGTACAATTGAACTAAAATCTTCAATGTGAGTGTTGTCAGTTAATAATTTATTTGGCTAAAAGGTCTAAACAAAAGACGCAAGAATAAAACTCTACTCTTAATGAATAACTCAGGTACAAGTACCTAGAAGTGTTCTAAATTTACGATATATAGTTCAAGTATTTTAGTATAAGAAACGTTATGATACAAACAAATGTTGCATGCACGGGTTTGGGTCACTAGTTACATTTGTTTTATCTGTTATAAATTCTGCAATCCATCGCACAAGGCTTTCGGAAAACATGTATATATAATAATTATTAATTAAAGTAAATAATAATAAGTATAAATTAATCCTTCGAAATAATACTTGAAAATTAATATTGATATTTTAGAGCCAATTATTATGTGCACGTTACTTACAAATTAACTGGACGCTTATCGATTGGAAAGGTCACTGTCTAGTGACAAGTCTCTTAAATGGCAACACTGACAGAGGCAAAGATCAATCAGTTCTGCCAGTGAAACGCCTAACTCTTACACTCAGCATTGGTTTGAGTACTGTAAAGGTGGATTAACATTGCCCCGACGAGGTCGACACAACAGTTTTTTATGCAAGACAGCCTCGTTGATTCTGGTAGTGTTCACAATGTTCCGACATGCCGACATGCGGCTCGTTGTGGTATGGCCTTCGGCATAGTTGTAAAATTGTAAAAAAAAAAAAAAATGTTACGGAATAAAACCCACTCAAACCTAATGCGTAATGTTCTTTACTGAAATGAAAGAACATTTAGAAATAAAACTGTCATTTATTATCTATTCACAAACATCCTAACAGCTTTGTTATAAACAAGCAGTGAGTATCTGGAGCGAACATTTACTGATACCACGACACATTCCGTGAAGTTTATCTATTTTTAAGTATAATTGTAAACAAAACAATTTTATACAAGTGAAATATACCAAGTTTTTTCAGTTGCAAGTAAATTTCGTTTTATAATGTTGCAGTTCCTTTCCCTGCAAGGCCGAGACGGCGAAAATTAGAAATAGAATATACTTTCGTCGAGCTGTTGGGACAGTCATTTTGTCCGACTGGTGCTTGCCTTTTATTGGTTACTGGTCAGATTTTGTTGTGTCGGGGCTGTTACTTCGGGCACGTAAGGGCATTCTCTTGACTCCGCCGATAGAGGTGACAATTGCTGGAGAACATTTTTGTAAACGATGTTACAACATTGGAAGTTAATGTTAGGGGGTGGGATAATCATAGGTCTAAAAACGTTTTGTTTGTGTATTACATATCACATGACGTAAAGTACATAGTGCGAAGGTTGGATCATATTTTTTTAGAATATTACATCGGGTGCTGCGTACCGTACAGTTTAATACGACTCACCTGATATGTGGTACGTAGATGCCAATAAAAGATGCGATGGTGCTCCGCAGTAACAGAACCGAGCCTGCTTGTAATGTACTGTACATTTACTGTAAACTAAAGTTCAGAAATGTAGCATTTTGGGACCAATGGTCACGCATTTTCTGTTCTCTTGGACGTGAGAAGAGTTTCCTCAAAGTATTATTATGCAATCTTGCAACATCCGGAGTAAAACATGATGGTATTGTGAATAAGTTATTGGTAACCCGGTAATAGTTTCGTCATAAATAATTACTTGATAACGTATGAACTTCTTAAGTATCAAGCTGAGTCTCCCGAGAGATGTACGAGCCTTTTAACTCTGGAAATAAATACATTACATTCCTCCATAAAACGCAGTACTTTCAATACAGAAGCCAGTACGGACATTATTAACTGAAACCAAGATTTGCAACTAGCCCTGCTACCAGAAATGTTTTAATACTGATATTATTTAAGGGCGTTTGCCTCGTAAAAATTCAAAATTTTATATTTGTGCCAAATATTGTTAAACTTTTGCACATCAGATAACACGTCATTTCCCCAAATAAAAAAAAATTAGGCCCCATAGTTTTTGCATAATCACTCATCAAAGTCTCAAAATGGCCATTGCGGTGTAGCCAAAATAAAAAAAAAGTAACAAACGAATAAATTCAAAATTGCAGAACTTGATAGTTAGTGTATGAATGCATTTTACGACACGGTTGACAAAAGTTAGTTTTGAAAATTTCAGTAGTAGCCAAAAGTCAAAGTTATGCAAAAATTTACTCATTTTCATCAATTTTTAAAAAATACAAAAAGCTATCGTTTGTTGTTCACAAAAGTGTCTTGAAGTAGCTTACATCATTAAGAATCAATAGAATTATCTTGTTTCTGCAAGTTAATTATTTTTTATTATTTTGGATACACCGCAACTGCCATTTTGTGACTTTGATATGTCATAACGCTTGAACTACGGAACCTAATTTTTTTTATTTGAGGAAATGACATGTTATCTGATGTGTAAAAGTTGAACAGTGTTTGGCACAAATATAAATTTTTGAATTTTTACGGGTCCAACGTCCTTAACGCACATAAAGAGTTTTAAAATCATTTTCGAATTAGTTTTTTTTCCCCTATGATTTATAGTAAAACTTTACCAAGAGATTCAGATCAAAATGCCACACAACCATCAGGTCCCTTGTCTCATAAAACATTAATTTTGGTTTGAAGTTGTAAAGGTGTTTATGGACATTCTGTATTTATTAAATTTTTCTTTATTAACTTTCAAACGCAGTAAACTTTCAAACCAAGTACTAAAAATTTCCAGGTGACAAACAGCATAGGAAAAGTATAGTTTTCATCACGCTGAGAAAATGCTTAGTAAAACATTTCGTATGCACATTTATACGTATTTTACAAAAAAAAATTAATTGGTGGAATAAAGTCTTATACGTATTTTATATGAAGAAACAAATTTAGCGTAGTTATTTGTAGTATGGTTGCGCATAAATGGGAAACATTCATTTCTATAAATAAAACATAGTAATACTACATTTAAGTATGGCAAGAAAACTTTTCAAAATTGTCTAATTCAACCCAGGTCTCAGTACTAAGGATTCACACACTTCAGGTAGGTTTACTATAAGTGAATAGGCTGCGTGAAAACATCGTGCCCCTATTTTAGGTATCTAATGTAATGTAAGTAGGTCAAGTCATATGTTAAAGTTTCATTTTCGTTCTCTTCCTCACTGATTATAATATTACGTAAAGCACACATTCTTAAGCACACGTTCTGGAAGTATGTGTGAACCTGCGAAATTCTCACAAGCGCCTCATGAATGCAGTTGCAGTTACCAGTTTTGTTGCCAAGACAAGTAACTCGAAGCATGTACTCACTGTGGACACTCTGAGAGGCACCACGTGTAGTTTATCTCCTTCCAATGCCCCAGTGCCTTTAAGGACGAGCAAGTGAGAAAATAATTCTAATTTGATATTTGCATGAAACTGTGAACTTTGTAGACATTTTTTAGAGTATAATTTCCTGTCACAAAAAATACTTACTTCCCCCATATTAATATTTCAAAATAAAAAATCGTTTATTTTTCATTCATATAAGTTGCTTAAACCAATGAATATAAAATAAAATGAAAATTTTACATTGAAACTACATATCACTGGACACTGCTTGACGTGATTTAAAACCCATTACAATCAAATACATAATTACGATTTTTCCTTGTTTTGACATCCTTAAGGCCGTAAAAATTATTTTTATGACAAACTGAATTATTGTGGACATACGCCATTGCAACATTATGTCGTCTCAGAAATCTTAGAAAGAGAATGAGAAAAACAAACATCGCAATACGAAAAAAAAAAAAAAAAAAAAAAAAAAAAAAAAAAAAAAAAAAAAAAAAAAAAAAAAAAAAAAAAAAAAAAAAAAAAAAAAAAAAAGGAAACAAGCCGAGTTGGCTGTAGTCAACATATCCATAAACCAAAACAACAGAACATGAAAGATCCCATAAGGAATTTGTCAACAACAAATAATAATAGATAAAAATATAATCTTTCATGTTCTGTTGTTTTGGTTTATGGATGTGTTGACTACAGCCAACTCGGCTTGTTTTCTCTTTTTTCATATTTCGTTATTTGTTTTTCTCTATCTCTTTCTAAGATTACTGGGACGTCATAATATTGCAATGGCGTATATCCACAATAAAACAGATTGTCATTCTGTCCCATTGCAAGAAACATTCAAAGACATTATCATTATTTTATGTTTACGCAAAAAATATTAACTTTCATATATTAGATAACACATAATTTTCCCAAACAAAATTAATTAGGCCCTAAAGTTTCTGCAAAATAACTAATCAAAGGTTCAAAATGACAGATATAGTGTCATTGAAATTTTTAAAAAGTAATAAACTTATGAAATCAAAATTACAGGAACTGAGAGTAAGTGTATCATTGCATTATATGACGTGTTTGAGAGACGTTAAATTTGTCATTTTGTAACTTTGATGAGTGGTTATGCAAAACTATTGGCTTTTTTTTTTTATTTGGGGAAATGACATGTTTTCTGATGTGTAAAAGTTGAGCAGAGTTTGACACGAGTGTAAAATAGTGAATATTTAGTGGTTCCACGTCCTTAAGGGGAGCGTTAGACAATTTTATTGTGTGTTTTCTGTTTTTGAGCCAAAACATTTATTCAAATTGTATTATCAAAAATTTCCCTTCGACAAAGCGTAGGATATATTCTTGGTAAACTGTCTAACATAAATAATAATGAAGTCTTTTATTCAAACATTGCAAGAGAATTCTTGAATCTTGACCTATAATTCCATGCAATTATTCCGCATTGCAAATTAATAAAAGATTATATTATTATTTATATCAGGCAGTTTGCCAAGAACGTGTCCTATGATTTTTCGAGGAGAAAATTTTTATAATATAACCTGAATAAAAGTTATGGCTCAAAAACTGAGCAAACAATAAAATGGTCTAACATACTATCTTAAGGGATGCCGTGTCGGGGAAGTATGTTTCTCGGCTAACAAGTAGTCGGTATTGGCACGAAGATACAGTGGATGGCTCGGCCCGACTGTCTGGCAAGATGCCACCCAGCCTCACTGGAGCACTGCGACTGGACCTGAAGGAAACGGGTCCGGTATAGGAAAGGACCTTGATGCAAACAGGTATCAGGACCTCTGCCCGGCAATCCTGCTTGCCTCTACTGCAAGCAGGTCCTGCAAGACGACCTTGAAACCCACACCAGCGGCTGGACTACTTGCTAAGTTATACACCGGTCCAGCTAGCTCCAGTCTCGCCAACATCCTTACCATCGGTTGCAGATCCTGAACGTTGCTATGCCAAACTTTACAGATACAAAAACAAAATGTACAGTAAATAATTTTGTGATTTTGAAAACCTAATCTTTTAAAATTATTCCCGAAATAAATTTCAGTAAGATATTCTTCCTGCAGAAAAAGTGTCTAAATCACGTCAGGTGCTCAACATTAATTTTTAACGTCAGGCTGAAATTTTTAAAAAATATGTACTAAAAATAATGTCGAATATTGTATTTTAACTCTGGCTCCTCCCCTAGTAACAATATCGTCATATTTTCTATCACATCGAAAAACATTCTAATAGCTCGGAAAGTAGTGA